>JBCNYH010000015.1:9812781-9829071 GCA_039654325.1 Tandanus tandanus
TATATATATGAAGAGTTCTGATGCAAAAACCCAGTAAGTCCACTTGACCTCTTATGTTTTAAAACAATTAAATTTATCTGGAAAAGGTTTATTTTGAACAAATATTGATATTTTGTTCAGTGTCCCTGAATACTTACATATATATATATTTATAGTGTAAGTACACATATCAGTGGTGTGTTTTACACCCTAACAGCCTAACAGAGTCTAAAGCTAATAATTCATATGCAAACTGTAATAACGTTGCCTCTGTGCCTCAGCTTGATAGGAATATGATAAACGGGATAAACACTTTGTTTTTTCCGAGGTGCCAAAATGAATTATTAAGAAGTCAAATCTCACCAGACACCTCACTCATCTATGAATATCACACAAAGGGTGAAATGAAGAACGCAGTTTTTTTGAGTGAAGTACATGAGCTATCTGAAACAAGCTAAAACTCAAATTCAGCTTTATTCCCCCCCTTCTGACTCTTCTGGACGTCTAGACTGCGGGCAGTGACTACCATTTTTCTAGTCTCAACAGTTTTGAACCAACTGTAAAGGCAGATAGAGACGTCAGGAATTCAGGTAAGAATTCAAGAAGCTAGCAGAGTACAGCGGTGTGGTCATCTTATGGCATATAAAACTGGGCTGCTTTGCAAATCATGTCAGTCTGACATTTTGAAAGCACATTTTGTCATTTGGCGTATCTTCACTTGAATTGTGAGACATCTGGAACCCCTAATGTAACAATCTATTTTAAGGGAGAACAAAAACAAATATATTATTTAGTCAATTAATTATCATTTAAAAGCTACAATTTGTTTCCCAAGCCCTTTGTAATACTTTAATGGAGGTCCAATTAGCTTGCTAAAAAGCATCACCTAACAATTAACTCAAATAAATGAGCATTCATTCATTCATTTGCCGAAACACTTAATCCTACTAGGGTCATGGGGAGGCTGAAGTTCGTTGGGGATACACTATCATTGGTCATAAGTTGCAAATACTGCCAACACGCTAGGCACTCGTTGGTATAAGTTATACAAAGGTTCATAGTACACTACAAATATATATTCAACTTATGAGTAATTTACAAATAATGTGTGTGAACGATCACATAACTTATGGTAGCTTGCCTACAACTTATGGCCAGCGTATGTGGAATGTATGAGCCAATCACAAGCAAACGTCGAAAATTTTGTGCATGCATAACATTTTTGATGACCTCGCTGTACTACGACTTATACCAGCGTGCTGTAACTTACACAAAATTTACCCATAACTTTTTCAACGAATGCCAGCATATTCACCAAACTTTTCATACGTCGGCATGTGCTGGCTAAATCGTCGATGTGTGACGGGGCATAACCACTACGCCACGGTGCCGCCCTACATGTATGAACAGCTATTATTGTATTATGTGCAATAATGCAAACTAAGGTAAATAAACAAGTACCTGACAGTGGTGACTTAATGTAGCAGCAGCCTTGATCCTGTCCTAATTATATTTGATAATAAAACATCACGTTTGCTTCTCAGTAAAAAGCAGAAAGCATTTGACTAATGTTTTGGTTATGAGCCATGATGTCTTTCTCTTGATTACATGTAAAATGTTATTTGAGTTTGATTAGCATCTTCACTTTCCCTCAGTGAGGTGTTTTAATGTGAGGTGACTGAATATTGTCTCATCATCATTTCGATACCATATGACACTTTTAGGAATCACATGGTAAATCACTATGTCAGTTAGTCACAGTTTCCAAGTCTTTCTTATTCATGGTTCTGGTATAAAGTTTGATTGTCCAAGTTAGACACTTCTCCACCCCTGTATTTGCACCTCAGTATATACAGCATTTTGTGTAAAGCCTCGAGATTGCTCTGTGAGAAACTCCCTGGAGAACAGCTGTTTCTGAAATATTTAAATGAGCTATTCTCATACTAACATTCATGCTATGTTCAAAGTCTTACAGAGCACACTTTATCTATACATTACCGAGTCAAAAAAGTATTTTGCACTCTAATATTTTGTTTACTTTAGCCTTGATTGCAGCATGTAATTGCCATGGCATTATTGCGTCAGTTGGCTGGGCCAAGGCTCAGCAACATTATGGGGGAAAAAAATTAAGTTTGATGACCACCTGAATGTTGTCATTGTATCCCATCAATGGAGCTTTTATTCCCTGGCCTTGATATAAAATTGTATATACCATCTCATTTCATTTTACAAACCACTTTTGTTAAGGTCGTGGGGAGGCTGGAGCCCATCCCAGCTGACTCTGGGGTGAAGGTGGGGTAAACCCTGAATGATCACAGGGCCAACACACGCACACACACACACACACACACACACACACACAATTGTATTGGAATAGCCAATTAGTCTAACATGCATGTCTTTGGACTGTGGGAAGAAACCAGAATACCAGGAGGTCTTCCAAGCATGTGGAACCATACAAACTCCACACAGAAACGCCCAAGTCTGTGACCCAAACCAAGGACCTTATTGCTGTGAGGCGGATGACACACACAACCATTCCCATTCACACCTAGGGGCTATTTTGAATAGTCAGTTGGCTTAATGTGCATGTCTTTGGACTGTGGAAGGAAATCAAAGCACCCAGAGGAAACCTACCCAGGCACAGGGAGAATATGCAAACTACACACAGAACCACCCTCGCCAGGCAAAGAGCTTAAATCCAGGACCTTCTTGCTATGAAGCGGACATGCTAACCACTACGCCACCATGCCGCCCATAAATGGAAGGCGAGAAGACTTAATAAATTCTTGAAATCAATGCTCAGATAAATATTCTTCAGGTTTTTACAGCCCTATTGGAATTAATCTTCTACAGCTGTAGAACTGGCACAGTGTAGATCACAGTGATGTCCATTACACATTAAAACTCTTAAATATTGTAACATAATATGAGTAGATTCATAAGCTATAATGTCTAACTCATAACACACAATTTCCTCCGGGATCAATAAAGTATTCTGATTCTGATTCTGATAGACTATACATCGCCTGAGTCCATTAATTGTTCAACTAAAAGGATGTGACATACACTCTTACAATTAATCAGGAATGAATATAAATTAGATCATTATCACTGACTCAGCTTCAAGAATAATTTTTAACTGTTACATTAATCTTTTCAATATAATACCTAATTTAAAAACCAATTCTGAAGATAATGCTGTTCTGCCCTTTTTAAACAAATCCTGTCTGAAACTACATGAAAGTTGCATTTATGATCCAGAACTCCATTTGCTTACACATATAGATAACTGCATAGACTTGCTAATCATGATGAATTGTTTCAAAAGTTGACAGTAGAATGAATCTTCAGAACCACGAGTCATCACCTGTCCATCATCTATGTAGTTATGAGTACTGCCATAGCAAAAAGTTTTCCAATATCATTCAGTGCAATTGATTTACTTTAATTGTCACATTGCACATGACTTTCATTTCTCCCATCCATCCACCCATCCCTCCATCCATCCATCCATTTTCTGATGGTTCCAGGTCATAGCAGTTTATGCAGAAATGCCCAGGCCTCCTTAACTACCTCCTTCGGCTCTTCCCGGGAGATTACCAAGGCATTCCCATGCCAGCTGAGAGATATCATCTCTACAGCATGTCTTAAGTCTGCTATCTTTCAAGCATGCTTAGAACACTTTTCATAAAGGGGGTCTAGAAGGCATTGTAACCAGATGCCAGAATCACATCAACTCCTCCTGTCTCCTTTCAGTGCTGAGGAGGAGCAATTGCGTGCTCAATTTCTTATTATTCTTTTTTAAATGTGATCCCATAGTATGGTATTTATTGTTTCAGCATTTGAACAGTTTTACAAGAGCATCCATTTCTAGCCTCAAGAGTTGACCAGGAGTGGATGTGCTGCTATTTTAGCAGTTTCCTTTTTAGGTCTTTCGCCAGCCTCCCACAGACACAGTAAGTTTGACTCAATTACCTGCATCCATCAACAATGACTTGAGAAAATAAGGTGCTTAGTTTAAGCTAGCCTTACTGATGATTCATCCAACATAATTACTTATATTCCCTGTCCATTAAAGGCAACGAGTAATTTGCCTTGTCAGGTCTAGCCTAGAATGACAAAATATGGCAGAGGCTTTGAAGAGCTTAAACTATATGCGTAGGTGCCCGCTGTTACATACCTTTCAAACTATGGAAGACCTGAAT
The DNA here is from genome assembly GCA_039654325.1 of Tandanus tandanus. Lineage (NCBI taxonomy): Eukaryota > Metazoa > Chordata > Actinopteri > Siluriformes > Plotosidae > Tandanus > Tandanus tandanus. The sequence continues at coordinate 9,816,969 of JBCNYH010000015.1, forward strand.
GTTCTGGTGCATTTTCCATCGTGATGTTATCTGGATTTGCTGCACACTAAACAGGCTCTAGCGCTTCCTTTTTGAGAAGTAACATTGTTCAATTAATCAAATAGCTCTCAGGTGAATTTTGAATGTAAATTACATACCACAGAAATGACTAAGCAGATTCTTTCAAAACCCATTTTGCATGTAGAATGATTTGTCTTTCAGGTTCATCACTGCTAATAGCTTAGCTAGTTAAAAACCAAAAGGCTGAATGTGCAGCAATTTTGCAAAAGACAGCATTTTACATTTACCGATGATGTTGGACACTATTGTCTGACCGTGCTGGACAGATTGAATGAGATTGCTGTCTCTTCAGGTCCCTGTAAGTGAATACTGAAATCTTTTACATGATTGTAGTGGCTCCGGTTCATTAAAAATGTCGCTACAACACTGATGAAAAGCTGGAACTAAGTTCATTGTGATCGCAGCTGAACATTTGGTTTTGATTGGAATAATTCTATTACTGATCAATGTTTATTACTTTTCTTTTGTTAAGGTTGAGCACTGGTGTCATCACTGAATCAGGCTTTTAGTTGAGCAAAAAAAAAAAAAAAACTATTTCACCTCTATTTTTCACTCATAACTACTGAACCTGCCTAAGCTTTCTTTATATACTCAAAGCCACACATATCCAAGTTGATGTACAGAAATCCACAAAAGTGAAGGCTCTGAACTCTCTTTACTGGTGTGTAAGGTGAGATGATTTAGAGTGAACTATTGGTACCCAAAAGGGAATGTAATGCTACTGCCTGGTGGTCAGCATTGTGGCATAGTGGTTAGCATGCCCACCTCATAGCAAGAAGGTCCTCTGTTTGAGTCCCAGGCTCAGGCGTTTCTGTGTGGAGTTTGTTTGTTTTCCCCGTACATGCCTGGGTTTCCTCTGATTTCCACCCACAGTCCAAAGTCATGCATATTAGGCTAATAGGCTGTTCCAAATTGCTCCCAGGTGTGAGTGTGGATGGCCCTGTGTGGGTCTGACGAGCTGTTCCGGGTGAATCCCGCCTTCGCCTAGTGTCGACTGAGATTGGTTTCAGTCTTCCCATGACCCTAATAGGATTAAGTGGTTCAGCAAATGAGTGAGTGAGTGATAGTGCCTGGTGTTTTTATGCATCCGCATAGTATATAAAAAGAGTTCACAAGCAAAGGATGAACATGAAGTCGCAATGACCATGACGTTTGACCCTCAATTCTAATTTATTCATCTTTGAGTCCAAGTTGATTTTTGTACCAAATGTGTAAAACCCCCTTCGAGCCATTTCTGGAACCTATGTTCACAAACAAGGAATGAACATGAGGAAGTAATGCGCTTCACCTTTACCCTATGACTCCTCCCCCCAAAACTAATCATTTCATTATTGAGTCAGACCGGACATCAATGCAGAGTTTGGAAAAAATCCCTAAAATGTCCTTGAGATAACGCCTTCACAGGAATAGACCACATGAGGCCGCAGTGACCTCAACTTTTGATTTATGACCTGGAAAATCTAACCAGTGAAATTTTATACAAAGTGCAAAGAATAGCCCTTAAAAAGTTCTTAAGATATCACTTTCAATGTATGACACACGGGCCAGACGCATGTATGGATGGACAGACAACCTGACAACATCATGCCTCCGGCCCAGGCAATGACCGGCATGGAGGCATAAAAAAATGCCACTAACAAATATCATTATTTGTTATTCATGACTCTTTTTTATTTATATCTGATTTATTATTTTTAGATTCACCGACATGCGGCCCTTGGATCTTATATAAATCTTTCACTGCTTACTTAAAAAGCAGGCAATTACTGTTTGTATAGCAATCTATATAAGATAGTTTGTGATAGAAAGATCCACTTGTCTGATTGACACTGTAAAAGGCTGACCTCGTTTATTTATGTTTATTTAACTATTTTAGTCAAACATCATAATAAAAAGGTGCTATAGATGATTATGTTTTATTAATTAATTTTTTTTTAATCAATTGTGTTTGCGTGTATTTTGCTGCAAAGTTTACAGAAGTGAATATACTTGCTAGTTTGGAGAGTTGACTGGATTGCAACCTTTAAGATTCTGAAACTTTTAAATAGATAACATACTCCTGCTAGGACTACAGATAGTATGAGAGTAGAAAGCTTTGATAACAGACAAATGCAATTATATTGGAAATCTAAATGAATATAAATCTCCATTTTCATTCTTCTTATGGCATCAGATACATTTCTACACATCACAGCACTACAGTGATATCGAGCAGAATCTAACAAGGCTGTAATGCATTGAATTTTTCTCTGAATGCATCTGCAGAAAATAATAATGGAGCTTTGTCAGAAATTGAATGTCTCGGTAATCTCTGCATGAAACATGCTACAGAGTTAGTGTGATGTGACACCATTATGGTTGCAGTTCCAGATCCAGTGAGAAACCTGAACTTTTATCTGACCTGAGTAAGACCCGGATGATTTTATCTGAAGCATCACACAAAGCATAATGATTAGCAATCAACTTAAATGTGATGCACAAAACTTTCACTGGGAATCTGAACTCATCAAAGCTGATAAGATAGAACGACTGTGGACTGCAAGTCTGACACCAATCTTTTGCGAAATACTCATGTCCCCTTCTTTGATTACTGGTTACCATAACTACAAATTTATTCAAAGCAGTTCTAACACTTCCCAAAGTGATAGCCTTTATTTAATCTTCTTTATAATTTAGAATCTAATCTAAACCTATCAGTCAGGTATGCGAAAAGAAGAATGAGATTTTAAACTAACTATCTGGGAGAATACAGTGAATAGAACATGTCAAATTGTATTTATTACACATTTATTACTTAGGGAGTGACATAAATGACAATTCGTGGCTGGCGCTTTTAATTTTTAACATGTTGTCAAATTTGTCTCGCAATATTTGTGACTTGCATTTTGGTCATGTGGTCTGTGAACTCATTACAAAAGATTTCAAACATGAATGTTGCAAAACGAGGCTCTGACGTGGAGTAGTCCCAAACTCTTCTCAAACAGTCTGCTCATGTCACAAGAAGGTCACAAAGTTGTTGTTTTGCTTACAAATTATTCGTTTTATGTTCTCAAAGAAAAGCGACAAGTTGGAGACTTCCATGTGGAAAGATTGAGACTTGCTGGCATTCGCCATATTCCGTGTATTTTGTATATCCGCAAATCAATTGCAAATCAGTCGCAAATTGTTGCACGACCTTCTCACGACTTTTGCGTGATATATGTATTTAAGTTGCAAAATATTCGCTTGCATGTGTAGTCGCAAAACATCTTTACGCAAATTTCCAGATTTGCAAAAAAATTCATAAATAAAAAAAGAAAAAATTGCAAAAAATTAATTCGCATCAGTTGCGTTTCTATCTATTCTAGTGTGATCACGTCCTTACCACACTTCATCACTTTATTAGGAAACTGTAAACATGCACATTCACACGCAATCAATCATCGGCATCAGGTGAAGAGCTTTAGTTAAAGCAGCTGGGTCATGTGTACTGTGCATACTCCGTACTTTGAAAACTACTTGCTAAGTAATCAAACAGAAGTGAATTTATCAACTACTTGTCAAAATCTTTTCCCATCGCCACTCAGAAGTTAGAATTTTGTATTGAAACTGTAGAATCCTGTTTTTGGAAGATAGATCCTTTTATACATGGGATTATTTTTGAAGGTTATAGGCATTTAAATGTCTTTTTTGGCACTTCGAATTTAGAATATGTCTACAAGAAGAGAAAAACACCATGGCACTGGCTGCAAGCTGTTATCGCCAGACAGAAGAGCTAAGAGCTTGTTTGTCTCACATATTTCTTAATTTAGCTGTGTTTGTCAGTAAATTTCTGCTGCTTTTGAGACGTGAGGTACAATCAATCACGCTGTGCTTTTTCAGTTTAACAGTATATATGGCTAAATTCCACTCTACAAAGCACTAACGCTAAAGAAAAGTCATGAGGTACTTATGGCTCCGGTGTGATTCTGCTTTGTAGAATTGCCCATTTTTGCAGGATTTTGTGCTAATATTTAGTTCAAAATTATTAACCAGCTCCAGTCAAACCCATTCAACGAGGGCCGAGTTCCAAAACTTTCTCTTATCCTCTGTGTAGCGAACTCCTTAGGGCATCAAAGCCACTGGTTTAGTCTTAATTAAATGCACAAATATAGGGAGTGTACAGCTTTTCAGGATCAGTCCACTGAGATACATAAACATTAGTTTGATATCTTTATTTCTGCATGGAATTTCTTTTCTTTTAAATTTCTTCCAAAATCCAAATAGTCATTAGAAATGATCATTTAGTAGCTTATTTCCTTAACAAAAATATGTTTTGGAATAAACCCAAATCCCCTCAACAGATGTGTGTTTGTCTCTGCTCGCACCTCTGCTTACGTGCCTAAAAGCGGAGCATGCGCAGTAACCATGACACAGCTCCTTTAATATTATCATTAACCGAGGGGAAGAAATGAGATCTCAATGACTTTGACCACAACATGGCTGTTGGTGCCAGATGAGCTGGTTTGAGTAAATTTAGAAACTGCTGATCTCCAGGGATTTTCGAGCCCAACTTTCTCTAGAGGTTACACAGAATGGCATGAAGAAGAAAAAAAAACCTCATCCAGTTTTGCACATGGAAATGCCCAGCTGGAGACCAAACCAGTTCAAGGTGACAGCTAGGGACAAGAATCTAAATCTACAGTGGGAGCAGGTTCACTGATACTGTACAGATGAAGATTGAAAAATGATTAACTTGCCTCTGTCCAATATTCAACTGCTCAGTTTTTTCGAAAACACTCTTGACCTGTTTGGACCTCAAACTCTTAACCTTAGGCATTGCTCTATACCATTGGACTGGATAATTTATAAAAGTTCAGGTGCACAGATGTTTCTAATTAAATGGACCTTGATTATTGTACCAAACAGATTAATATTACCTTGTGATCATGCTGATGCTACCTGATAGCAGTGTTAGAACAGCAGTGACGCTTTACTGAATGAATGAAAAGTATTAATATATTAATAAAGACATATGTAAAAAGGTGATATTACAACTTTGACTAAATGAAACAACAAACAACTGAAATTAAACCCAACTATAAACACCAAATGAGTGCACTAACTGCTAGCTTCTGGGTGTTAACTCCCTTGGCCACTCACAGGCATGTGATATTGGAACATTTTACTCAATAAATAAATGACCAAGTATAATATTTTTCATTTTATTTTCCGAACCACATTAGACTTTATTATTGTCGCGGAGAGGCTGGAGCCCATCCTATCCAGGGGAAGGTGGCGTAGACTGTAAACATCTCTCCAGATCATTGCAGAGCCATTAAATATTACACTACCATTTACACCTAGGGGTAAACTGAAATATCCAATTAGCCTATTGTGCATATCTGTGGACTGTGAAAGGAAATCAGAGCACCCAGATGAATCCCATGCAAGCACACGGAGGACCTGCAAACTCCACACATAAACACCCTCTCTGGGTATGAGGCTTGAACCCAGAACCTTCTTGCTGTAAGGCATTAAATGCTAAACACTATTCCACTGTGTTGCCCTGCATAATATTTTGTTTTTTAATTGGGTTCTGTTTATCTACTTCTAGGATTTGGGTGATAATCCTAATAAAATCATGTTTTACTTTATATTTATGCAGAAGTTTGAAAAATGTTAAAGGGTTCACAAATTTGTAAGCACTGTACATTTTGATAAGCCAGTGGTGAATGCTTTTCAAAAACCATCTTGCTTTCAAAAAGCACTTTAATGTAGGTTAATAACACATAGGCTGGCCCTGCGATGGCCTGGCGAGCTGTCCAGGGTGTAACCTGCCCTCGCCCAGAGTCGGCTGAGATGGGCGCCAGCCTCCCCGCGACCCTAATTAGGATTAAGTGGTTCAGAAAATTAATGAATGAATAGTAACACATAGGCACTTTCCAAAGTTGTTCAGAACTGCATGGAAGACTATGACACCTTTGAGAATTGAGAGTACCAGCATGATTTTTGAAATTATCATCAGGAATTTGATAAAATTACTGTGAAATGCCAGCTGTGCCTGCCTGCTTTTCACTGTAATTTTAAAAGACTCTACTTGTACATCATGCTCACTTTATTGACAGTTTATTGAACACTGTGGACAATTTCCAAGAGCAAGATCAGTGCATCCATCACTATTTTGTACAATATACAAAGCTGTCTCCCAGAGAGCCTGTTGGCGGAAGTGTGGGTGGGACACTTAAGCTACCAAATAATCAGACAGCGCAACGTTTGAATAGTTAGTTTTGTGGTTCAATAGCTATATATACAGTGGTGCTTGAAAGTTTGTGAGCCCTTTAGAATTTTCTATATTTTTAACCCTAAAGAAGCAAGTAGTTTGCTACCAAACCTTCGTTAAAGAAGAATAAATGTAATGTTCTGGATTGGCCTTGAAAGTCCTGACTTTAATCCAATAGTAATATTGTGTTAGCTATTCATGTGAAGAAATCCACTAACATTCCATATCTGAAGCTGTTGTCTACAGAGGAATGGACAAAGATTCCTCAATGCCAATGTGCAGGACTGATCACCAGCCCCCACAAAGGTTTAGTTACAGTACTGTACAAGGGGGTCTGCAAGCAAAGGTTCACATACTGAGAGACAGGTAAGGTTGGATAATTTTACTCAATAAATAAATGACCAAGTGTAAAATTTGTGTCCCATTTGTTGAATTGAGTTCTCTTAATCTACTTTTAGGAATTGTGTGAAAATCTGATGATGTTTTAAATCATATTTATGCAGGAATATAGAAAATACTAAAGGGTCTACAAAATTTCAAGCACCTCTGTTCATACAGTATGCATGTTTTAAATTGTTTGACAAAATTGTAGATCAATTTTTAAGTTGGACTCTTAGGTAGTTAAGTTGGAAACTGGAGTACCTGGAGGAAACCCACACAAACGCAGAGATTACATGCAGATTCTACCCAGAGTACATTAAAATGCTTTGAAGGTTCCTTAAGGGTTTGATTATATAATTAATGGTTTGTAACTTAATAGAGTTGTTCTAGCTCCAAGTACCCTTCCTGAATAGGTTATTTTCTTTTTTCTTTCCTTTTTTTTTGCTGTCATTCCTCTTATCACAGACAGATGTAATGTTAGGGATGAAATATAGTTCCCTCCAGAATTACAGTGGTACAATTAATATGAAATCATATCAGGCAAAAAGAAACGTAACACGGTAGAAACAAAAGACAAAAGAACAAACAAAAGAACACACAAATAGTATCTTTGTTGTAATCCAGAGAGATTGCTGTGTACATGGCACCATCTTGAAGTCTCACATAAAAGTGAGAGAATGTAACCTGTATAGTTATTGAATATACTGTAACTCTTGTCAGTTTCTACAGCGAGTTTCCACAGTGGGATTCCTTTAAAATCTAAAAAATTACTTTGTTTTTCCCTCATATTTTTTATTCTCTGTTATATTTTAATTCAGACACGATTTCTCTGAAGTTGTGGATGGTACAGTAAAATAAGGTTCGTTAAACAACTTTAAATAGCCTTGACACACAATCCCATATCATTCATGCTGACTAATGCTGTATTGTACAAGCTACCAAATTTAGCAGATTCACCATAGGGATGCATTTCTTATAACTTAAGCTTTAAGAGCAAATCACAAGCCAACATAGTTGGCTGTTCTTATTCATTTTAAATAAAGATGGTAATATACAGCTGATAGCTAGCAAGCTAATTAACTTTAAACTAATTCAACATTAAAAAATCTACAATTTTCAATTTCGGAAAATAAACTACCTCATACCACATATATTATTACTAGCATGTGATCGCAAATAAAAGCAAGCCAGTAGGTGAATTATGAATTTATCCATCCATCCATCCATCCATTTTCTCCTACTAGGGTCACGGGGAGGCCAAAGGTGGGGTACTCATACCTAGGACCTTCTTGCTGTGAGGCGGATGTGCTAACCACTACACCACTGTGCTGCACATATGGATTTAGCTATGGTTTATTGGCACAGTGTATATTTTTACCTCACCACACATATATAATCATTTCGTATAGCTAAAAATACACATTTCCAGAATACTTTCATAATATACTATAACTTAGCATAAAGTACATTTATACTAAAGTAAGACAAACATGTGCTGCATGTCTTCGTGTTTCCCACTATGTGCTAATCTCTTCCATGTTCTGCCTCCTTCATCATTCTCCCGCTCCTCACTGACTCTGACAGCCAGGACCTAAATTGCATTTTCATTTAAAAGGTGTAACATGAATAATAGAAGATTGAAATGATGTTCTGAGATGCATAGTCAAACTAACTAACCCAGCTTCAACCCTCACAGTCACTCCAATGATATTTCTCTCATTTTCACTTAGTGCAATTAAGATTTATCCAAGATGTAACTTGTGTATTTTGGGAACTTGATTCTCACCATCATTCGATGTGAGAAAATAAATTAGTAGAACAAAACAAATTAGAGCACAAGTTCAATAAAAAGAACGCCTTGCCGTAAAACAAACAAATAAATAAATAAAATAATAACAATCTAATTCTTCTAAGGGCAAAGATAATAGTGACTCCTCAGATGTAATGCTTTAACATGGAAATGGCAGCACACACACACACACACACACACACACACACACACACACACACACACACACACTCTATCTCTCTCTCTCTGTTATATTGTTAGATGGAGTCTGAATTATCTACTTCAGCTTCTTTAATATATTTTCATTTGTTCTGAGATGTATGAGATTGTTAGAGTGTTTGCTTGTTTAATAAACTGTTGGACTGAACTGCTGGGGCACTTTTGGGGAAAAAAAAAACCCCACACAAAGCAAATACATAAGATGAAATGACTTTTGCACAGTACTGTATACCTGAAACAAAATATCTGTTTATTAATCAAAGCTACATCCTCTTACCACTAACCTACTTCCTGAAATAGATCCTTCCCATTCATATTCTCAGATGAGCCAGTCAGGAGAATCCTTGTGACCTACATTATACAATAATTTAAACTATACGGGGTGGGGTGGGGTGTTGGGGTTTCTCGGTGAAGTGTATATGTTTTTCCTTTGCTTGTGAAGATTTCCTTCAGGTGTTTCGGTTACCTCCCACAGTCCAAAGATGTGCACATTACTTCAAGCCCTGCAATAGACTAATGACCTGTTCAGGGTGTACCCTGCCTCTTGCCTGAGGTCAGCTTTGATTGGCTCTGCAGCTTTCCCTGTAACACTGATGAATAAGCAGTGTGGATAATAAGAGGGTGGATGAATCAAAAAGCTGGCTGGAAATAAAACAGAGATGCTCAAAAATGACTGTGGTGTAGTGATTAGCACTTCCGCCTCACAGCAAGAACGTCCTGGGATTGAGCCTCGTGCCCGGCGAGGGTGTTTCTGTGTAGCATTTGCATGTTCTCCTCGTGCTTGTTTGGGTTCCCTGTGGGTACTCCAGTCTCCTCCTACAGTCCAGAAACATGCACATTAGGCTAATTGGCTATTCCAAACTGCTCCTACACATGAATGCGAGTGTAAATAGTTGTCTATGTGTTGAACTGGTGTGTTGTTGTGTTGGTCGGCCAGGATGGGCCTTCCTGCAAGCAGAATAAAGGGTAAAGCAATTCAGAAAATGAAATGGAAAATGATGGGTGATGATTGTCTGAGACTGGGACATATTAAAAGCAAATCCAGTTATTGTCTGAATAATCAACAAATAAGCCATTAAAAAAAAGATAAAAACACCTAGCTCCCTCAGACCAAAAAAAAAATTCTCAATTTATTGAGAATATTAGAGCAGGTTAGTCATGCAAAAATAGAAAGCACAATTTAAATTTATCACAAAATAAGCTATTACTGATGACATTTGGCAAACACCATGATGTAGCAACTTACATTTTTATCTTCTTTACACAACTGAGCAGTTGAGAGTATACAACTGAGCATTTGGATCTTCTCAGCTGCAATATTTTCCTTTTTCATATCATTTGTAGTGGCAGAGACAGCCCTGAGAGAAATAAGGGCCTTGATCAAGGGCCCTACAGTGGCAGCTTGCTGGTAATGGGACTCGAACCCCTGACCTTCTGATCGGTTATCCAGAGCCTTAAACACTGAGCCACTTCTGCCCCGATTAGGTTGTACAGATGTTCTTGAATTCACACACGTCAAAAGTGTCAGGTGGGGAAGTGGGGAAGGGTGGGACCTCTCTAAACGATATCAGTTCCAAACTTTGCCCCCTCCTTTGTGTATTGCAATAAGTTATATGTCATCATTTGCTTTTATAACTGCCTCCAGCGTTTGGATCCTCTCAGCTGCAATATTTTCCTTTTTCATATCATCTGTTGTGACAGAGACAGCCCTGACAGAATTTCCTCCAAACAATTTTTTTCCTTTTTGCTATTTGCATTGCATTGTTTTGTGCCATGACTCCCCCACATCTCATTTTTAAAAAATATTCTTTCATTTCCTTTTTCTTTTGTTAATACACTGAAAAATAGAGGTTCAGTCCCCTTTTCCATTTAAAAGCCACAGGAGATGAAAACTTTTGCCCTGAATTACACATCCATATTTAATGTGCCACTTAAATGCCAGGAAATAAAGAAAGAACAACTGAAATCATGCATTATGAATGGAGCATCACCACTCTCGTGAGAAATCCAGGCTTCTTATTATATTTTTTTTAATTTATTGTGACTTCCACAGGGATTATCTCTTCCGAGAGAGAGAGAAAAAAAATTCCGCTGGTGCCCCATTTGTACAGAATAAAGGCATGTACAATAGTATAATTAGCAGTCAATAAGAACTTCCAAAAAGGCAATTATAAAAGAACAAGTACTTTTAACACTGGACTCGATCAGATTCCCAGGTGTATGATGCAACACTCTTGCAATTCAAAACCAAAGCATTTTAGTGGACTTTTTTTACCTTTTCACCAAGAAGAATGCACATTAAAAGGTTTTGTTTGAAACTGACTGACAAACAGTTTTATTGCCAGGGTGGCTCAATGCATCACAACACATTCTCGCATGGGGTCACTGAGGCATTTAGAGTGTTGTCACCTGCTAAGCCGCAGTTTAAGAGGCAAGTCTATACGGAATTGAACTGACTGGCTGAAGCAATAGAAGGTGTTTTGGTAATGTGATGTGCATGGGAGTGCGGGTCTGCTGTTATTTCAATATACAAGCTAGATAAAATCTCTGGAGAAAAGGAGCAAAGAGGCGAACAGAAAAAAAAAATTCATAAATGAAATAATTTTTCCTTAGAAGGCAAAAGACAAAAGACGGTCTTGTTTAAACAGTGATTATGTTCAATTAGGAAAACTTAATATGTTTGTTTGGGTAACATTCAAAGACTCACAGGGTGTAATTGCATCATTTAAGAGCTTTTTAAGCTTTTCAGAAAGAAAAACACAGGCAACATTAAAGAGAATAAAAGTGACGAAACACTTCCCCTTTCAAATATTTATTTCTCCTTATCATTTCAATTCAGTATTTAATTAGTAATAAAAACATGACAAACAGGATATTTGTATAATACAGCATAGACAAATTAATAATATAATGTTTTGTGGCTGTTAACAAATTCAGGCTTAGTTTTCACTGTCACGTACAAAGATTAACATAATAAAATAGAGTCAAGGTCATTCTGTAAAGGAGTTTAAAATGAGGCTATCACCATAAGCTGTTCATGAATCCTGAGACCTAAGTGGAACACTACTGTAGCCGGATGATTCGGAGTTGGATGCTGTGTGGCTTATACAGCATCTCAGAATGATCCTGAGCAATGCATGAGGAGAGAAATATGTCTTTAATTTAAACTTTACTGCTGAGTAGATCTCAGGGTGAACCTAAAACACACAATCAAGTAGTATTTATTTTGATGCATCTAATGTTCAAGCAATGTATTTATTACATAAATTTAAGGATATTACATTCTCCTGTCTCTTATTACTTGTCTCTCAATACAAGGGCATTGTTGTTTTCAATAGCATCTATCTATCTATCTATCTATCTATCTATCTATCTATCTATCTATCTATCTATCTATCTATCTATCTATCTAT
>JBCNYH010000015.1:9835784-9848013 GCA_039654325.1 Tandanus tandanus
TAATAAGAATATTTCATTCATTCAGATCTAGGATGTGTTATTTTAGTGTTCCCTTTATTTTTTTTGAGCAGTATATACTTGGTGTAATTTAGTTTTAGTTGAGTGGGGTTTTTTTTTTTTGATAGCTATGGGTTAATAGAGTAATAATTTAATTATTTTTTTATTCACCTTTATGTACTACAACTTGTTTCTACCACTCTTACTACTTTTTGATATGTATGAGTCTTATTTTTGTATTGAAACATAGAAGGAAGAGGCATGCAGATGGGATCATTAGCCAGGGTGCCCAACAAGCTGGAACTGCCCCTGTCATACAGTACTCCAGAATAAGTAAGGTAAGCTATGTTAGTGAGAGAGTTGTGAATGCACACAACTAAGCATATCATTTCCTCCACCAAGGAAGTTATGTTTACCCTCGGTTTGGTTGTTTGTTTGTTAAAAGGGTTGTGCAAAAATTTATGGGCTGATTTTAATGAAATTTCTACTTGAGATGGGGCGTTTGAAAAGGAAGTCTCCATTAGGTTTTGGAGATGATCCAGATGAAATTCTGGATCCAGGAATTTTTCAAAGCATTCTTAATCATTTTGAGATAGGATTTTGATTTTTGGCAGTTTGATTACTATGGAGATTGATGTGCTTGGTGGAGGTTTGCACTCTCTGGTTGCTCTTATTTAAAAAACATTTTTTAAATTATTATCTCAAAGCCTCACTGTAATCATGCCATTGACTCCTGGCTTAAACGCATTGATCTTGCTTCTGTTCTGTTCAATAAAACTGTGCCTTTGCTCAACATCCATTCTGGGATAAAGCTAGTCCTGACTGAGACTTTCTTATATGTCAACTCTCTCTCAAAGAGCACAAGTACACCTTCCAAGTCTGACAAATTGCTCTTTATGTTGCTGCTTTACTTTTAATCCATGAAACACTCCAATTGCTGTGGGTTACAACATATCACTAATAATGTGTCACCTGCCTTGCCTTCAGGTCATTAGCACAGTTTCTGTGCTTGTTGTTTCCAACCAAAGCCTTCTTGTCAGAGTTTTACTTGTCTCGATTGATTTGAGCTGAGAGACCTTATTGCATTCCAGCCTCTGGCACATCTGCCAACCGCTGATCAATCATGATCAATTGCTGGCACAGGCCCATGGATAATAAAGACGATTAATGATGGTTTCAAATCTGTTAGCTGAAGAAGACAGCAGGTGACAAAACCTGTTACTTTATCCAATTAAAACATTGCATCTCCTCTCAATTAATTATTAGGGCTTTTGTTTCAGGCCAGTCTCACTGTGAGTTTGATTCTGATTAAAGGATGTTTATCCCAATACTCCAGGGTGACCCACTCAGGATGAGAGAAATAAAACATCATTGATTTTTCCTTTTTACCATTTAATTTTGTAGGTTGGAAATGGAGTTAGAGCGAATAAAGAATTAGGATGGAAATATGCAATGTCAGTGAGAATTCTCCAGACACTTGGTTCAATTCCAGATTTCAGGAAGAGTGTCATTTCTTAGTTTCTATCTTAATTTGCAGAATTTTTCAAGGCAAAGTGCAATGGTATTGAAATTGCTTGAAAGTAATATATTGAGGAAATAACAACATAAATTGTATAAGTTAAGTGTTTTGCATTTTGTATTGCCACTGCAAGCCATCAAAGAACCCTCATTGTGTTTTGGTGTTGATTTTACAAGTCTCTGGAGCTACACTAGATGGACAAACACTGTGAAAATGCCACAAAATCCATCCATCCATCCACCCTTCCATCAATTTTCCGAAATGCTTTATCCTACTAAGGTCGTAGAGAGCTCAGCCAACTCTCACAGAAGCGCCCTTTAACAGGTTGCTCAATTTAAACGCAGCAGATTTCATTATATTTATTTGAATTACTTTGTGAATATGTCTCACAATCATTGAAAAAATTATGAAGAAAGTGTGTTCTCTGATGGGGAATAGTCAAGTTTAGATTATAAATTTCATCCGAGCTCATTTTAAATCCATGATGAAAAAACCTGCACATGACTCACTTTTGCTTGGATGAAAAATAAGTACGCTATACTGAGAATGTTCCACGTTTACATTTACATTTACATTTATAGCATTTGGCAAACGCCCTTATCCAGAGGGACTTAGAGAAGGGCTTTGAAGTTACTATCATTGAATACATTCTGATAATGATTAAATATATTCATGAAACTTTTTGTGAAGTGAGATTTTAAAGGATTAAATATTTGTTCCAAGTTTCATGGTAAGGAGTCTATTTTGGAAACTCTAAATAGATTTTTCAGTATAAATTTAATTTATTTTTTTTACCCACAGCAACTCTAGTTCAAACTTCATTTGTCCATATCTTGGTAAATTTTTTAACGGCATCAACAAAGAAAAAAAAGACATGTATCATTTTCAAGAAATTGCATTATTTTTTATGCATCATTTTTGAAAATTTGACCCATGTGACTGGTTTGATGATGTAAGGTCACATGCTTGTATATACAGTACAGAATAATTCATTTTACGATAAGAGGTGCTAATTTGTTTACTGTTCATGCGGTGTGTGTGTGTGTGTGTGTGTGTGTGTGTCTGTTTCCGTGTGTGTGTTAGCAAGGTCAAGCATATTTTGATGATTTTCATTCAAATTAATGAACTCAAAGCATTCTCCAACCTCCTTTACAGAACGCGAAGGTAAAATGGAAAAAAGACAAGATGAGGTATTACTATTATGAGATGAGGGGGGGCTTCCAGTTACAAATTGATTGAGAGAGTCTAAAATTACTGTCAGTCTGTCCAGAGTCATTTTCCACTTTTACTGGGGAATTTGTTTTATTTGTTTACTTTTTCATGATGACTCTAACTAGTGCATTCCTGCATTCAGATACTGTACCATGTGAATATAAAACATATTTAGTGCAGGCATATGGCAGAAAATGAGTATTGCAAGGTAAAGTAAAGCTGAAATTAAACAGAATTTTAGTGTCTGGATGAGTAAAAGAGCCATAAAGACAAATTATGTGCACTACATCAATAAGTAAAATGCCAAATTCTTTGCACATGGTTGTTACTCATCAACATTTAAAATTATTTTAAAGTAAAATGAAATGCAAGCCATTCAAATGGTTCTGTTACACATGAACATATGTAAATTTATCAGGTGTGTTTTTTTCAGGTGGTAGTTATATTTTTCGAAGTTGCAATCTACTAAAAGCAGTTTGATGGTTTGCATTAACCTGTTTGAAAAGGCTGCTGTCTCCCTCTCTCGAGTGTGTGAAATCACGAGAATAGGACGTGAAGCCATCAGTTCATATAAGGAAAGTTAATGGCAAAAATAAGACTATATAGATATTAAACTAAGAAATCAGATATAAATGAATGATCTTCTGAATAAAATAAAACTAGGCAGATTTACACATACTGCAAGCTTCCGTTTACATACATCAGACAAACAGCAGCTCATTTACATGAAGGAATTGTATAATCCACTGTTATTCATTATGCAAATTTACTGAGGTATACACATTAATCATATGCAATGTCACCCCGCTGTGTGCAGATTTATTATTTGTTTTATTTTTTTTCTTCATGAAGAAGCTTGTAATAATAATAAGACATTATAACATGCAAAGACATTTTCGATGTATGCAAGCTTTTATTTTCCTTTAATGCATTCACAGTGGCTGATTATTAGATTTATCTTTCTGGCATGGTTTAATCGATTAGAATTTTGAGATATAATTGTAACATTATCTTGATTATAGAATATGTTGTGTATTTTGGGATTGCTTTTGCTGTAATCATCTATTATTTTTATTTACTTGTGCAGAAAAAAATCTTGTAATGATTTGCCAACTGCCATGTTTCCTGATATCTAAAGGCCACTTTGTCTGAGAGTAAGTTTTATCTTCAATCAGTAATATCATTCAAATAAATTATATAGACTATCCATGGTACTTGAATATAAATATAATTGCATTAATTAAAGAAACTTTTATAAATACAAAGAAAGTTTACATGATCATGAGCAAATGGTTTCATATTTCCTGTTAAAATGGTTTTATATATTTATTCATATGATAATATTATAATGCATCACAATAAATTAGTGTCAGTGACTAATGTAACTGTTATTTTGCAGCTATGGGTACATAATAAATCACACACCACCCCTGCTGGCCCTTTACCCTACATAACAGGGCTTTTGCCCCACAACATGTCCTTTTATAATAAGATTTATAATTCATATTATAATTGAATTTATTAAAATGAATATAGTCCTTAATGGCATTGCTACAAAATGCCAACATTTTAAAAGCTTTGCAACGATTTAATAAACAAATCCAATCTCGATTTTAAAATATCCAAACAAATGACAGTTTCCCAGAAATATAATGTAGCTATAAAATTGTTTATTATTAGTTCAATAATTAAGTTGTGAACACTTCATAAAGCATTAATAAGTTGTTAGAACAAAGGTTCACTGGATTTAGAGTAGATAAGCAAAATGTGCATCAGTATCATGATCTTGCCAAATTGTGCTCCTGCATTTTATTCATTCAGATGTTAAAATTCAGGCCTTCGCATCCGGGTTCTTAGAACCCGTATCAGCAGTCCACTGCTCTTCCTGAATACCCAGACATGAAAACCTAAGTTTTAACACCTGACGTCTTTGCAGCTTGAATTTGTGAGCTTGAAAAACAGCAGGTTGAATGTTACCTGCAAAATCATTTACATGGTATTTTGACAACCAAATAGTTTGTTTCTGTACTGAATGAAACAATTAAAGGCTTTAGACTGTGGGAGAAAACTGGAGTGCTCGGAGGAGACAGGAGTTGAACCCAGAACCTTGCTGTTGTGAGTCAGACGTACTAACCACTATGCCACTATGCCACCCCATGAAAGGGAATATTTGTATAAAATTTTAAATGCTGGATTTATAACAAACATATAAAAAAAAATTCAAGCAAATGCTGTGGGATTTTCTTGTCTTCAAATTGTGGCAAACTGCTGTGCAGAAATATTCAAGCTTACATACTGTGACATGTTTTTATTTAATTCATGTGATTCAATGCGCCATTTTGCACTGAAGACTTTTGGCACTATTTTACGTCCATATGGTCTTCTGTTTGGGTACTTGCTGATCTAAATAAAATAATCAAGTGTGTGTGTGTGTGTGTGTGTGTGTGTGTGTGTGTGTGTGTGTGTGAATACACATTAGGAATTATATTTAGCTCTACACACTCTTCTCAGTTCATACATAAACTCTGCATTATGAATAATATTTTTCTTTTGCTGTAATTTGTACAAGGCTCTCTTATCCTGGTGGAAATTAGTTGAAATCATTTTTATGTATTCCAGTAATAATTCTCTTTGATTAAGTATTTTAGATAATTGTGTAAATGAGAGTCCAAATAAAAGTCTTTTCACTGAAATCATCACCCTGTTAGTATTGAACCTGCTCATGTACATCTTCCATATAAATCACTGTGTGAGTTGTTAACCTGAGTATTAATACTGTATAAACCTGTGATTAATAGTCAGAACTTTTATATTAGATTATAGCTTTATTTTCAAGGTAAGTAACACCAAAACAATTCAAGGTAACTTTTTATATAATATTAATTATGCATATAATTTGAGCTTTCTTTACTAAAATGCTAATGAACTCAACGTTCTTTACAATTGATTTACATTTTATTATGATTATAAGTATGATTACTTACTACGTATTTTGAATTAAAATTTAATAGAAATAAGGTGGGTGGCATGTTGGCGTAGAGGTTAGCACATCCACTTCACAGCAAGAAGGTCCTGGGTTTGACTCCCAGGCTTGGATGTTTCTGTGTTGAGTTTGCACACTCTCCCCATGTTTGTGTGAGTTTTGTTTATGCAGTCAATCATTTATTCATCATTATGCTAATTGGCTGTTCCATATTGATGTGAGTGTAAGTGTGAATGGTTGTGTGTGTTGGCCTAGCGATGGTCTGGTGATGGTTCATGGTCTACCCTGCCTTCGCCCAATGTTGGCCGAGTTAGGCACCAGCCTTCCCTTAGCCCTAGTAGGATTAAGTAGTTCAGCAAATAAGTGAGTGAGTAGAAATAAGGTTTCTTTCAAATGCCTTTTAACCTTTTAACTTTATATCTTTTAACCTTTAGTTTTTTCTTTTTTGTATATTCCCTATCAACTTTTTTTTTTTTTTTGTCATTTGTGAGTGAAAATGACAAAACATTTGCGATAAAATATTTTGTAGATGTGAATCATTGATACGCACAAATATCAGGCCAGGACTAAGAATAAGATACTGCTGGACCCAACTATAATGTTGTGGGATTGGATTATTTTACTCTCGCAAGAAGCAGGTGGGAGCAAACAGACACGTTTGAACCTCAGTGCACAAAGATAGCTCATGCTCATTAACATGCAGCGTGACCTACTATTGCAATCATCATCTGTAAAGCCCCCCTCACATACATCACACAACAGTTATACAACAGGAAACAGGGCAAATTTCCTAGCAGAGTTGTGGGTGTGATGTACGAAACCCACTTGTTTTGTGATGGAAAATATCATCGTACAGTTTTTTGTCAGGTCCATTTCCTAGGTCTATTGTGTGATGCCTTAAGACATCCTAGGTCTATGTTATGATAGACATACGAATATCATATGCTTTTTTGGGTTGTCTTATGTGCTCAGAATCATACGACTTTCTTACAATAGTCCTCTGGTTGCTTTTCGTTAAACCCGTAAGACTTCCTTATGTGTTCACATGTATCATACAGCATTTTTATGACAGTGTTAGATTGAGGTCGTTCATCAACCAAGTATCACAGGAATACCATCCAAGTATTTTTTGTCTCGCAACGTTTGTATCACTTTTATATGAACATCGTACAATTTGACTTGCACACCTAACTTATTTTGACCACAACAGATGCACAACCCATATTTTATATGTGAACGCAACTACCAAGCTTTAAAATCCATATCCATCTCACCCAAACCTACATCAGTACCTCCTTTTCGTAGCTTTTCTATAAAAGTTTTTATTGAATAAAAGTATTTATAAAGTTTGAAATTTTGTGAATTTATGCCTTTTTCTTTATCAAAGACATGGTCATATAAATTAGGAACTTGTTTGGAGCTACTAAGCTGTGAATGGGTACAAGAAGTTCTCATGTAAAAGAAGGTTACTATTTCCTGTAACAATGCACATTCATTCATTCTTTCATTCATTCATTCATTTTCTAAGCCGCTTAATCCTAATTAGAGTAGCAGGCGCCCATCTCAGCTGACTCAGTGCAAAGACGGGGTACACCCTGAACAGCTCGCCAGACCATTGCGGGGCCAACAGTCACACAACAATTCACACTCACACTCACACCTAGAGGCAATTTGTAACCGCCAATCAGCCCACTGTGCATGTTTTTTGACTGCAATGCACATTTATTGTTAATCAAATGCATACAAATGTTCAGTCCTCAACCCACAAACAAAAATGATGTAACAGTTTCAAAGAAAAACTTTTGCATGTCCCAGCATTTTGTCTTTCTAAATGTGAATCTGGTTTTAGCCCTTCAGGTGTGTCTGTGCATAACTCTCTCTTGTAATGAAACTCTCTGCTCATTTTAAATCTCTCAGTGTGCTGATTTACCTCAGTTGCTTAGGCCCCCTACCTCTCTGAACATGTGAGAAACAGAACCATTGTCTTTGACCTTGCGATCCTGAGTCATGGTTGACATTTTCTGTAGACTGTGGTGCAGAATTATGCTTTCCTGGGGTAATTAAAATATAGAGAGAAACACAAACACAAAACCTGAACCTCTTGTTAGTGTCTTGTTTTCACACTATGCATCAAGATGAATACTCAGGACTGTCACAGAGATGTTGGTCTTGTTATTCTAGTATGGTCATAATCAACTTTCTATGGCAAATTTAAAAGAAATTCTCTTAGTTATTTCAAGTTTAGAAAAACAATGAAGAAACTGTGACAAAAGTATGGAGGTGGTAGTTTTGATGTAATAAGATTTTAGAGAATCCCAGCTGCTTTGGCAAATGTAGGCATGATTCATTCTCTAATAAACACCAAACATCCAGCAAGTTGCTCTTGTCATGAATTCAATTTTAACATTACAGCTTCATCCTCTTTCCCCCCCAAATCAGTGTTTCAAATGACATTGTTGGAGGACTGTATTGTATTGAATCTAGTCTTTCAGTGCTGTCGCACAATTGATTCGGTATATGAAGGACTTGAAGATTAGGTCTAAATGACATTGATTGGCTGAACTGTGTGAGTTTGAAACTAAACTCTGCAGAAAGTTTGTACCTCAAGGAGATGGGCTAGTGATCATTGATCCAGGTCATTGCAGTTTAAGCTGTTGGGTACAAATTGCAGCAGGTTTAATATTCAGCTCAGATCCCTGTGATGACTTAACCTGCTCTGTGAATATGACTTCAGCAATTTGAATCCTTTTGTTGCTTGGAGAAATGAGATTTTATGAAATCTCCAGGGTCCTGTGATGACTTAACTTGCTCTGTGAATATAACGGGCTCGAGCTGTTGGAAGCTTTTTTGTTGCTTGGACAAATGAGATTTTGTGGACCTTGATAACCTCACCACAACGAAACTTCCTTTATAGTTTCTATTGCCTTTATTCAGCTCAGACACTAAAGTTTAATTGAAAGAAATAAAAATTAGAAAACAAGAGAGACTGGACTTGTGGCAGGAACAACAGATGAGGTAAACTTCCTGTCCGTAAGGCAGAGGAAAATACAGATCGATAATGAGCTGTATCTATTCAGACTAAGGCTATGTGGAAATGTGGGGTGGTTTGGAGGGGCTGTAATTGTATTTATTTTTCTTTGTAACTGATTAGATTTGCAGGTTTAGGCACATTAGAGGCGCAGGGTCATTTACTGAATGATCTGATATATGAATGTTGCCCTGAAGAGACTTGGTTTAATGCGGTTCACATTGGATAAGAGGAAGTAGCCTGTTTAAATACACTCTACACCCTAATGCTGCATTAATATTTCATGTCAATGTTGCAAACATGGAGGACACACTCATTGTATTGTTTAACAGAATGTGAAACGGTTTATTGTGTGTTTTGTTTGTTGTCTGCTTTTATGATTGATTCAGTAATGAAAGGCAGAGATAGTTAATGAGTTTTGAACATCACGACTGTGCCATTGGCATCATGTAATTGAGTTGATAATAAATTTGCCCTTGGTTATATAGCCTTTGGACTGCAGCAGAATGGTTCTGTGTTCATGAAGTGTTACATCAGTGTTAAAGCTACAGGCTGGATATGTTTTAAGATTAAAAAAAATAATAAAATAATAAAAATGGACAATTAAATGCACGTTTATTTACATTGGTTGAATTTATCAGCCTGAGGTTTTGGCTTTTAGTAATGAATGCTAATGAACTCAACGTTAAATCTGACATTTCTTTGCCTTTCTGCTTCTTTTTCTATAGCTCTTATGTGTATGAGCTTTACAGACCATAAAATCAGTGATTTTATTGCTAGGCAACTAGCATTTGCAGAAAGCGAGAGAAAGAGCCCACACTATGTCTCAGAGTGTTCTCTGAATGAAGATGTGGGGGAAAAAAAACTATTGTGCTTATTTAAAGCAAAAAGCAAAAACCAATAGCCATGGAAGTGTGGTCTTCATGTATTTCCTCATGAATCTTTGATATAAAACAAGGATTGTTACCATCATCAATAAATGGGAAGTGTACTCGATCCTACAAGGGTCATGGCATTTGCAGAAATTTATCTCAGCAATGCTCAACACAATCTGATACACAATTTAGGTTTGCTCTTGTGCTTAATTAACAGAACTTATCAGCATGGTCAGGTGACATTTAGAGCTGAAAGAATACTTGTAGACATTAGAGGACACAAGGACCAAGCTGATAAATCTTAAGGCCTACCTTAGGGTCTCATTACAGATTGTAACAAAAAAAAAAAAGGGTTATTATATGAAACTTTTTGAGACTCATTACTATTAGTGCCACTGTGTTTAATATACTAAGCTTCTAGTTTGTTACTGTCAAAATCCTGGCATTATTTTTACCCATTGCTGCATGAGGTAAAACACCACCATAAAAGGGCATAAGTTTAATCCATAACCATGTTCTGTTCAATGAAGAGATGTAAATAAAGAATTATAGAAATAACTAGATAAATAAAGAAGAGGACTTTGACAGGATTGTGTTACCTCTCCAAATCGCCCATCCGACCTCACCCTGCTATTGTTTTTTCCGAGTCACATCCATCAGTACACGAGTGCTTTGTTTAAATGGGCAAAATGTGCCCCATTTATAACAATTATTGGCACTTTAGTAACATTGAAGAGGAAAATGGAAATAGCTACTTTGTCTGTGTTTAAAATGTACCTACAGCATCCAAAGGGGTCATTTCACATTTCAACACAAGCAAGCAGGTAATGGCGCAAGCATTAAAATGTTGTATACAAATTCAGCCTTAATAGCTCTCATTCATCATGCACAAATGCTAATGCTAGAATTTTGACAAATGCAGTGTCTGGAAAGAATTGAGCCATCATCTATCGAGTTGACTAAATAAAAAACTGAAATAACAGTAAGGTTAATATGAAAAATGTGACACATAGAAATTCCTAGCTGATGTGGAAAATCTTTAAATATTACCAATATTACAAATAATTAGGATCTGGTGTATTATTGCTTAGAGCTAATTAATGAATTTAGTTATTTTGACTTAGTCACTCATTCAAGAAAAACACTTAAAAATGAGTTTGTTGGCATTTATTTCAAATACTTTCCCCCCAATAAACTAATTATAACTTAAGCAACAATTTAGCTGGACATTCAGGCATTCATTAGAATTGCAAGCATGTAGCATTTTATAAAGCAATGCTAGAGGAATTATTAAAGTATTATTCCAAAACTCACAATTTGCCAGTAAAGGTTTTATGGTATTATTTTTTTAACAAAAAAAAAAAAAAAAAGAAAAAAAAAAAAAAAAAAAGAAGAGGCCTCAATTATCATTATGGATCTGCTGTTCAAGATAATTAGCTTTTATTTCAGGTTACTACAGATTATTAGTTTTGCTTTTCTAAAAGCACATTCATGAATATTTGAGATTTATTTAGTGAATGACCCATTCATTTACTATTCCTTTAGATTAAATATCTTACAGCATCCAAAGCAAAGTTAAGCAGACAAAGTTATATACTATGTAATGTTGCCTCATGAGTTTTCCAATATATTACAATATTACTTTGTAAAACATTTATGCAGCACATATGAATGCATCAAAAAGGGCCCAATACAGCTCCTCTTAAAATAAATAGAATATAATAAAGTATTGACTTTCTCTGGTGGAAAAAAAAATCATGTGATAAGCAAAACGGACACAATATAGTGAGTTATTAGTATTCATCATTTATGGCTTCAAAGAAGCAAGAAATAGCTTTGAGATGAGAATATAGGAAGAAACAAGTATCAACAAGTGAGTTAGTCAGGTTATTAATTATAAAAGCCATGGAGACTTGATGCTTTACCTAAAACCTAAAGGTAACACTAAGATTATATGAATTTAGGTTATTAATTTATTCTAAATAATTTGATTAACACTTATTATGATTATAGTACTCTATAACACAATATATAGTAATGTGCTGTTAAATTGTTAGATCTGAAGATAAGGATTAACCTGTTGTTATTTCACAAAGAAATTCTATATTCATTGTAATGCTGACTTTTTCTGTAGGTAGATGCATAGAGTGCATAGATGCATGAACTAGTTTCCAATGTCAGTGCTTTGTAAAAATCAGCACACTTTCCATCATTGTACAGTCTTCAGTACTGAGGACATTTAACACTTATGTCATAAGTGATAGTAGGAACTAACAAGCATATATTCTATAACATTAAAATGTACCTTCAAGAAATCAAGAAATAAAAAAGTTGGCAAATCACTTTGGGATAAGATTAAAAAGCAACACCTTGGTAAGTGCTATTCACTCTGGTGTCGTACCGGATGTATTGTTTAAGGAATAAAGACTAATACATAATAAATAAACTCACAACATGATGAGCTTTACTTAACAAATAATTATACCTTAACTAACTCCTAGTATTTGTTCCTTAAAATAAAATATTACTGATCTCATGCACACACACACACACACACACACACACACACACACACACACACACACACACACACACACACACACACAGAGAGAGAG
>JBCNYH010000015.1:9875323-9889658 GCA_039654325.1 Tandanus tandanus
CACACACACACACACACACACACACACACACACACACACACACACACACACACACACACACACACACACACTCGCTTATACCTAGGGGCAGTTTAGACAGTCTGCCTACCTGCATGTTTTTGGACACTGAGAGGACACTAAGAGAACATGAAGAAAACCTTAGTGTACACACAGACTCCCACACAGCTAGTACTTTAACTCATGATCGAAAAAGGAACCCTGAAGCCATGAAGAAGCAAAGCTACCATCTGCACCTTTGTGACACCTAACTGCAATACAAGGGAATCCAACTCAAACTAAGAACCCAACTAGCTTTGTCTAATGTATAACAACTGATCATATAATATTTGCTCATAATATATGAGCTGGGCGGCACGGTGGCAGTGGTTAGCCTGTCCACCTCACACACCCGGGTTTCCTTCGTGTACTCCGGTTTCCTTCCACAGTCCAAAAACATGCATAGTTAGGCTAATAGGCTGTTCCAAATCACCCCGAGATGTGAGTCGGAGTGTGAATGGTTGTATGTGTGTTGGCCCTGCGATGGTCTGTTGAGCTGTTCAGGGTGTACCCCGCCTTCGCCCAGATTTGGCTGAGATCGGTGCCAACCTCCTTGCAACCCTAATTAGGATTAGGTGGCTTTGTAAATGAATGAAAGAATGAATGAATTATATCAGCTCTGAGTTTTATAAATGTTTTGCAGATATCCACAATATCTATT
The DNA here is from genome assembly GCA_039654325.1 of Tandanus tandanus. NCBI lineage: Eukaryota > Metazoa > Chordata > Actinopteri > Siluriformes > Plotosidae > Tandanus > Tandanus tandanus. Next base: position 9,876,042 of record JBCNYH010000015.1, read on the forward strand.
ATGGGTCACAGGTAAGCTGAAAACACAGACAGCCATTCACACCCATATTCCCACTTAAAGACAATTTTGAATAACCAGTTTTACTAATCCCCATGTTGTTGGATTGTGGAAAGAAATTGGAGATTCCAAAGCATGGGGAAACATGCAAACTGTATGCAGAAATGCTCAGATCGATTGGCAGGGTCAAACCCAAAACCTGTTTGCTGTGAGGCAATAACCACTGCACCACTGTGCCAGTCAACTTGCAGATATAAATATTAGTTGCAAATAACATTTGCATATTTCATATTTCATATTTACCAGTGTATAATTTTAAGAAGTTCATGCCATTTGCTGACAGATTTGTGTGGGAGGTGTCAAGTGGCTTTGATTAAAATCATTGCATGTGCAGTGGGACTCCATATGCACATAAAAATACATTTAAGCATAAACACCTGAACTACTGAAATTAATTCTGTTTAAACGCATACTCCTCCATGGTAACTTGGGTCCTGATGATGTCATGGTTCTGAGATTGAGTTTTCAAATAACCACCCATAACAGTGTTCAACATGAGAACAGTTAAGCTGGTTGTCCACATGACAACCTCTTGACAGTAAATAGGTTTCTGCAATTTTAATTGGTTGTCCGTAATTCATTCATTTTCTGAACTGCATTTCTGAAAGTATATTTGCCTGGTTTTAATATTAAATGTATGGTTTCATTACATAAATGTCATGTATGAGGGAGAGAGACAGTCAAGTCCCTGGCCCACTTCTAGCTCATGCATCTAAATTGCGTCTGTCTGCTTGTCTGAGTGATATTTTTGTTTGTTTATGAGCGAGTTTGAGCGATGATTATGCAAGCCTTTCTTTTGTGTTTCAGTTTGGATCCTATTAGGCCTCAGTTCTGTTTTATTCTTACATGTATATGATCTGCTTGTTCTATGCAGTCAAGCATTGTTTCTAACTAGGCATGCTCATGCACTAGCGAAGTAAATAAACGGAATAAATTATTTATTTTATTTAGATAATATTTAATATTGTCATATTTTTTACACCAGTTTAAGTAAAACAGTCATGGTGACAGATACAATAACATTAAACTTTCATAATAACCCAGTGTGAAGGAGTTTTGATGGCCAAATCCCAAATGACCCTGTGCTACCTTTAGAAGGGTCCTCTGTAATGTACGAATGGCTGCTCTAAACTGTTTAGTGCAGTACTCTATTATAGAAGTGGGAATTTGGAATTTAGCCCACATTAATGCTGTGATGTCATGAGGACTGACACAAAAATGTCTGTAGTAATTCAATATTAGGGTTGATTGATGATCATGGTTTTTCTTTTGACTTCAATATTTTTTATACATTTTAAAAGTCGATACGCTGATCGTTGGTTGTCCCACAGACAATCTTATTATTAATATATGGTTGTCACGCATGAGCCCTGGAACCCTGCTTACTTCGAACACTGCATAATATCAATAAACTAGCATCTATCGGTCTAAGATTTTGCAAACAGATAGATTTAAATATAGAGTTTTAATCAACATTAACTATGAACAAGAAATGTCTTCTTCTTTAAGAAAGCCTGCACTGGTGTCCATCTCCTAGGACTCGTTACCTTAGAGGCAAGTAATTATCACATGCATTTAACCAAACTTCACTTAAAACCTTTTAAAATAGGAACTGATAATTACTGTTACTATCAGATCGGTGTAATTTTTCATCTGCAGCTTTTATTGTCATCTATATCATTTTTGATAGAATTTCTCACTAGTCATGTTTCTTTATGAAATCTTGTCCTTCAATTTTAAATAGTCATTTTCAGGCTTGGTTTCTCTTCATAGTCGTGTCTTGAGTGTTTTATGAGCTTGACCTTAAAATTATTTATTTATAAAAAATGACTATAGACAGACCCATGGATTTAGATTACATTTCCAACGGTGCCTAAAGAAAACGACTCCACACTTACCACCTACTCATGTTTTACAGAGTGACATTCGCGTGTCTGGTAGATAGACTATCCGCTTATGTTCAGTAAATTTTAAAATGGATGTTTTGCAAAAGCATCAGAGTACAAAGATCATCTTCAGATTATAAAATGTATTTGTTTGCTGGTGCAGAAAACCACCATTTATATATCAGCCATTTAATACATGTTAATTTTAATAAAGGTCTTGTTCACAGCAGCATACTGTACATTTTATACTCCGTTTACATTGTTACTCCATTTACATACTGTCTTTCTCTTGACATTTTCCTCACTTGTGGTGATGTCTGTGGTGACTTCCGAGACCAAAACTTGCATGGAACATCCGTCCACATAAGTCACTTCTGATCGATGAAGGAAAGTGAGGCTGCTTTTGTTTTCATTTTCTTCTTTTTCATTTGTCTTCTATGTTTAAACAGTGTTCTTGTACAAAATATTGGGCACCAGTTATAATCGTACGCTGCCGGAGTGTGTGATCTTCTATTATCTCCCAGTTTTTTGGGTTGTTGTTGGTGTTTTTCAGTCTGTTTAAATTGGCCTTTATTTAGTCAAGAGACAGATACAGGTGTATTTTCAGTAGCAATTTCCCTGTGAGGATCTGTTTATCTTAGACGGACTTATGCTTAATGATGGTACCTTTGATAATACAGCTTTGAACTTTTTTGAGGATGGCTAGGTTGGTGACATAGCTGTACCATTTGATGTTTGTAACTGCTCTCAGCTTTTGCTACTGAATGCACTCAATTATTTATTTATTTATATATTTTAATTTCTTTACACACAAACACTTAAACTTATTTGAGCCAATGTTCTGTTGAAAATGTGCAGTGTGAACGCATGCTGGATGACTACAATATCTTGTCATCCACTACCTGGTTACTCTAAAAATTTTAAGACAGTAGCATTTAGCATAATCAAAACGTGCCAGCCGTTTAACGTAATTTAGTTTGGAGCTGTCATTCTTATTTATGTTGTCCTGTCCCACCAAAATCAATAGTCTTGTGCCACTGCAGCTTTACTCCATTACAATAACCTATCTGTCTTATCACTGTTCTGTATGTCCAATGTTGTGGACTGAGTGACACCATAGAAATCCAGCCCACGGTATATATGCATGATTGTTTGCCAACACCTTATCTCCGCACACCCTCATGTTTTTGTGATTCACTGTTTATTTTCACAGTGTGGGCCACTCTTTCAGGAAAACGGCCCACTGTCCTGTTGTTCTTAACAGGTTTTTATTTAATTGCCTTCTGTCTTTTAAGCCATGCTAAACAATCATCTCCTGCTATGATAAAAGCCACAACAATAAAACAAGTACAGGGTGTAATGCAGCCTCTTCGTCCAAAAGCATCTTGTATCTCGATCTTCCACATGCTACTCCTCTTGAAATTGATTACACAGAGGCCACTGAAATCATTTTCCTGAACTCCCTGTTGCTTTCTCATAGCCATCGACAATTAAAATGTCTGGAATAGTGTTTATGGCAATTTGTATGGTGGGCTACAGACCATGTTTTGCTCCAGCCATTGGCTCATTAAGTAATGTTGCATCATTTTGTAGAAGACTGCTGTTTATTCAAGTGAGTAATATCTACTAATAGTGTGAACACCTGCCACATACATCCTTTATTTTTTTGGCCTTTCACAGTAGCACTAGCATGCATGTAGACCTAATCAAATATCAGTTTAGCATGCCTGACCAAGTTACATTTCACAAGACATGGTGCCAAGGCCTGGATTCTGAAACCACTCCAAAAAGTCATTTCACACCAATTACAATTTTTGCCACCAGACCCATAATTCTGACTCAAAGCCTGCTATGGTCTGTCTAGCCCAAGGCAGAGCTGGAGATAAAAACATAATACTTTGTTATCGTTTTTTAAATTTTTTATTATCATTTTTTTTTTCACTCATTCAAATGTTGAAATGGTGCTCTTTCTCCCTCTCTCTGTGTTACTGCATCTATCAAGCATTAGCATCTACAAAAGTACTTTGACCTTTCAGTGTACACTACTTCACATCCAGATGCCATACGACCAGTCATCACCTGAAATCCTAAACCATCGCAAAAGAAAACGAACTCTGGTCAGGGTACAACATAGCAACATCTCTGAATGTCATTTTGCAACTCCTCCATTTGTGTGCAATGAGCAAAACAAGGGGTGTGGAGCACTGCGAAGCAAGAGAGAGTAAACAGGAAGCAGCTGTTTAAAGAGACGGCACCATTAAGCTCATCGCAATGCCTCGCTCTGCCCCATTGACTTTCACAGCCTTTCCAAAATGCCAGATTAGACTTAATAGGGACTGGGCTGTCAGTAAGGCCTTGAAGGATAGGAAGAATGGAAAAATTTTGTGCAGTTTTATGGATTATGAGTCTATACAAAGGATGTTATTAAAGCACCTTTTGGCTACAGGAGAAAAAGCAGACTTTAGTTTAGATGTTATTAACTATAAATCAATTCTGAAACCATGATGCTCATTTAAAAGCCTGCTTTCCCATTTACCTTGCAACACAAATGCAATCTTCAGTTCTTTGCCGTCTGTCACATACACCCCCATCTCTCTCTCTCTCTCTCTCTCTCTCTCTCTCTCTCGCTCTCTCTCTCTCTCTCTGTCTGTCTGTCGGCCACATATTCTGTAAGGCTGATTAGTACTGTGAGTGCTGTTAATGAAGAAGTCTGCATTTGAATATGGCTCAGACAGAAACACCTTCAGAAAGTGTTGTTGTTTATTGGCAATGATGTTGCACTCCTACATTAATTAAACACTTCAGTTTTGATGGAAATGAGCTAAATAGTAATTATAATTAATGTGCAATTTACACACTGATATCATACCACAACTCTACAATCCTATATTATTTGAAGATAATTCAGCTTTGCTTGAATACCGAAATACACTAAAGAAATATTCTAGCATTCTTTTAACTGACAGAGGTCAGTTAAAAGAATGACAGAGGGATGGGCTAGATAGATAATCAATGCACTCAAAACACAGAGCTGAGATCTAAGAAGAATACACTAGATGATGATCTGCAGGGGATCTGGAGTTCCTCAGGGGGTGTCAACAACCAAGTGAAGGCAGAAAGATAAGGCCCTTATTCAAAAAAAAAAATAAAAAATCTTGACAATCAACTTCTGGCAATGGACACGAAACTCAAGTGAAATCAAGAAATCTGAGAACTCAAGGGCAAAACAGATAGAAACTCTGATCCAGTTCTTGGATCCAAAAAACAGCATGGAAATGCTCATTATAATCACATGGCTGGACACCCACAGGTAAATAAAAAAAAAACCCTCCACTGGTTAATGGCTCATTTCTATTGGCAGAACATTTGTGGTGTGCTTCTTACTGCAAATGTTGGCTGGTGAATCTGCCAGCCAAGCCAAATCACACCATTGCACCGCTTCACCATCTTCTGCTCCCCATTTTAAGTTAAGCATATATTTATCTCCAGGCATCCACCCTAAACTAACTTTTGTTAATTTTTTTTTTTTTGTAAATGTACTAGAACACAATTCGCACATCCACATGCTGTAACACTAAACATCTTGATGTGTGCACGTGAAGTCACATAATGTTGAAAATATATGAAACAAAGTCCAAGCAGTGCTATGTTGGGTTTGCTGTATCCTCTGAGCATTAACTTGAGAAGACTGTTATACCTTGGTTATTCAAAACTCACAAACGAAGGAAATCCAAATGGCAATTGCTGAACACCTCTAGCGCTTTCACTATAACACTTGTAGGATGACACACATCAGAAAAATTCTAACCAAATGAAAATAATTCTAGCTGTCCAGGGTGTACTCTGCCCTCGCCCAGAGTTGGCTGAAATGGACGCCAGCCTCCCCGCGACCCTAATTAGGATTAAGTGGTTTAGAAAATGAATGAATGAATGAATGATTCTTACAAAAGTTTATTTTCTTTGTACTTAAGGATCCAACACTTGATAAATACAGACAGATTCAGCAGACAATTATCAAACTAAAGCTATGTAGTAATGCATAAGCACATTCTATGAAACAACTATAATTTTTGGTGTTATTTTAATTTATCTTCTCCAAACCGCTTTATCCTACTATGGTCACGGGAAGGCTAGAGCCTAGGTAACACCCTGGACAGCTCTCTAGTTCATCACAGTGCAAATACACAACCGTTCAGATGCACACCTAGGATCAATTTGGAACAGCCAATTAGCCTAATGTGCACATCTTTGGACTGTGGAAGGAAACCAACGCAAATAAGGGGAGAACACAAAAAACGCCCTCGCAAAGCCCGGAACTCAAATTCATGATGTTCTTGCTGTGAGGTAGACATGCTAAACAAAACACTACCATGCCACTTGGGCAGCTTAATTTAAAAATCTCTTAATTTAAAATAAATAAATAAATAAAAAATACAATAACCAGCTTTATAGTTTCATAACTTAAACATCCCTTGAGAATTTACTCAATTCTTAGGGTATAATAAAATTTATTTTACAGCATTCAAATTTATTCAGTATTTAAGTGTAAAATGTTTTTCTTCCCCCTAGAATATTAAGTAAACCATGGTCTTATTTTTTTTAGTGTGCCTATAAATCGATTCCACAACAATAACTGTGTACAAATGGTTGCAAAAGGCACAGGTTTCACACGGGTTTCACAGCACGAATAAATGCCACCAAAGCCAGAGTTAGAGAGTACAAGTTTCTTGATCCAAACTACAGGCATAGGCACTCATGAAGGTTGGAGCTGATCCAGTGCAGCCAGTCTGTTCTGTTTGTTCAAATCAGCTGAGCCACCCTGCTCAGTGTGCTCAACCTGTGGTGTTGCCTTGTTCTCCTCTCCGAAGGCTTCTTACTTGGACTGACCTTACTCCAAATACACAATGCAAATAATTACAGGCTCTCTCTTTTGGACCGCTTCATTGCATTATCTGCCTGTATTGTTCTTTCTGTTTCTGTTTACATCTTTTTTTCTCTCTCACCCACATGCTTAGACTAGTCCCTTTAGCAACCTTCCCTGCTCAATCACAGTCAAATCAGGGGCATCTTCTTCTTCTTCTTTTTGTTAGAGGTATCAACTTGATAATAGCTGTAGGGAATAAAAAAACATATCTGACCTAGATCTGTTTAATGATGAGTTCTTTGTATGTTTGAAATCCCAGATAAAGAGATAAAATAGCACTTTTAAGTTCAGAGAAACTGTGAATCTAAGTTTACTGTCAAAAGAAATATAGTAAATTAATAAAATTAGGAAATATTATTATTGCAAATTCCTTTTATTGTCAACATCACAAGCATGAAGGAGTTCCATCAGAAGCCAGAGTTGCTCTGGCTCACAAGAAAGGAACTTGGACGGGCAACTACTGTGTAGATGAATTAGACTGACTCATGCAGTTACGTGACCTGTTTCATCACATGCACCACCATCCACCATATAGCAAAGAAATATGTGAATGTCTCATTTGCCTTAAACAAGGTTTATGATCAGCAGCTGATAAGTCTGTATAAATCTTTGTTCTGTCTAGGCAAGGGTTGTGTATTAAGCCCATGCAAATTACTCACACCAAATGAACCATCTATAAACATTAGCATTGTCTGGATCAAGGTTTCTGCTTGTGAAGAGCCAACCCAGTACTCCAGTCTGACTTAGAAGAAAGGAGGCACAATGATTTGCACAGCACTCTTTAACCTGAACCATTCCAAATTCCTGTCATGGTCATTCAGACACAACCTTTCCTTTTTTAGCATTCAATATTTGGGCAAGCATAAGATTGATAGAGCCAATATAGTTAATCAATTTGGTATTCCTGTGCTTCCACTTATAAGGACCTTATCCATGCCTAAGATTTGGATAGAAAAGAAGTGGGAGAGTACTGTACTGCCAGTTACCAAGTATACAGTATGTTTTCCGCAGAGGAACTCCAAAGCCCCTGCAGTGCCTCCACATTTACTGTAATGTGCCCCTGCAGAGGCTCCACCTTGAAAGTACAACATCCACCATGGGTCCAGTTGAACTCCATTGCAGATCCTCTGCAGATCGTTTGCAGTTCCAACCCCCAAACCCCCAGCTTAAACCACCTTTTATTTATGTTGGTGACCATGATAATAGTGGGCTGAGGACATATGCAATACAGATTTAAATTTACAAAGGTATTTAATTTAGTACTGAAATGATATTTTTGCTGTAGTTTCCTAGCTATAAATTTATATGTCAAACTCCCAATGCTTATATTTATAGTTATCGTCCATGGGTCCTATTTAAATCCTCTGCAAAAACTCTTTAGTTCCATTTTTAACTCTTTAATGCTCCGCAGAATAATCACCTAGCATGTCGTTTAATTCTGTGGATCCTCCTATAACCCTCTTTGAATCCCCACAGAGCACCAGGAGTCCCCCTGCAGAGGTTCTGTGAAGAATATATACTTGGTGAAAGACAGTACTGTGGTCATAATTCCTTCATCAAACATCAAATGTGTGAAGTAGTGTAGAGGGTATTATTAAGGACAAAGCAAGGTGCAGGTATTAGCAGAGTTTCAAAAATCCACTGACTTTAAAGGACCTAGAAAGATTCTTAGATTTCACAAATTTCGACCAATAATTCTTTAGAAACTTGAACATCTGACTTAATAATTCATTCAATCAAATAAAAACCACTAACTTTTTTTCTTGAACACCACACCCAAAGGTGCACCAACACTTGAAAAGTTGTTTCAGAAATGTGAAGGAGCATGGGAGGAGTCACATCACCTGTAGAGCAGTTCAACAACAAAAGTAATTTTCGACAGACACCAAGAGAACTCTGATTTATGAAGCAGGCAAATAGGGATGGCTGTTGGACTAAGGGTTCATGTCCATTACATTGGCCTATTGAGAATAATCCGGTGAAATGAATAAACCTAATAATCATAAAACCTGTAATGTACAACTAACATGTCATTGCAGCATTCTCCAAATCATCATGATTTCTTTCTCAAGCCTTTTGTACCTAGTCTATTAGAGGAAGACTCAACTGAAAACCCTCTTCACTTTTAGATATTGAAAAAACAAGCCATCCTTGTCTCTTATTTTCATCGAATGCAAATTCAACCTCTTAAACTAGAATAGTTACGTCTTGCAGGATCTGCCTGGTATGAACCAAAGCAATGTTCAAAATAAGTGGGTTTCCAAGACAACCAATTTCCCAGGTCGGACAACCAGATATTCAATAATAATTCTCCGTTTGACAAACAATGATCTGCACTGAGTTTTAAAAATGCTGAGAAAAGTATCCTGTGATCATCAATCAACCCTTAGAGTTTGTTACTTTAGTAAATGCAGTTTCCATCCTCTGTGTTTGTTTCAGTTCTGATAAGGAAGCCAATAAATTAAGGCTATCTTTACCATGCAGCATTAATGTGGACTACTTTACAAATTCCCACCGCTTTATAAGAGTAGTGCACTAGATAGTGTATAGCAGCATTTCATACTTTACAGAGGGCAGTTCTATTAGGAGCAAGGAGTCATTTGGAATTTGCCCATCAAAAGTCCTTCGTATCAAGTTATAACACAAGTATAATGTTATTGTGGCTGTGGCAATTACTGTTTTACTTAAACTAGGTGTACATGACAGTATGAAATGTTAGCCAAATGAAAAAAAAAATATTATGTTTATTTACCATGTGAGCTCACAAGCAGGCCAAGTTAGGAACAAATCTTGATATGTAAATTAATTGTAAAATAGTTCTCTCTCTCTCTCTCTCTCTCTCTCTCTCTCTCTCTCTCTCTCTCTCTCTCTCTCTCTTCCTTACATTGTGTGTTAGGAAAAAAAAAACAGGTAAATGCTAATTTATCTAGCAGTGCTTCCAAAAATTTTCAGGTAAAAATTGGCGAATACATACTCTTAATTTCACAAATTTATAATACAAATTTACGTACAAGTCATCATGAATTGCAAATCAAAATGAGAGGTTAGGGTTTGTTCAGAAAACAACATACACATATGATGATAATCAATTGTTAATAATAATCTCTGGTTAACAGAAAAAAAAAAGAATGACCAAAAAGAATGCAAAGCAAAGGTTGTCTCAGACCCTGCTGTCCTAAGATCCTAAATTCCACTCAGCTCCCATTGTGAACATTCATAAGTCAGTTGGCATGATCCTCAGCCTGGTATCTTGTCACATATCATCTTATAAACTAATTTCAAATGTCTAACACACCTGTTTGCATCTCATTACTTCCCTCATGGCTGAACTGCTTCCAAACCTTTTGTTTTGAAATAACGTTTTTAATTTATTTTTATTTTTAATTATTTTTATATTTTTTTACATTCCTGCTTCATATTTCAGAGTGTTGCTTAGCCTTTTGATTCATTTACTGCAGGCTTTTGTATTTATTTTTCATGACTGCTATCAGATGGGAAAATGTCAGTGTTGAACAGTAATAGCAAGAAGCCTTATCAGTAAGAATTGTACTGGTGGTTGGTCAGATAGGGTAAAACAAACTCATCCATTTCATTTTTCTAATTCAGTAAAACAATTCTGAACATAGCTTTGGAGTTTGGAGTATCAGTTGAAGATTGTGTTTATTGTGCAAATTTTGTGCAAGCCTTTCCTCTGGAAATCAGTGATACCAGGATGAGGACTATTAAGATGCCTGCAGTTCAGTGTTGCTTACCGATAATCCCAATCAAATAATTTATCTCCCAGTGCTCAGCAGAAGGGAGCAAGGTAATATAGACAAAATCAATGTCAACAAAGTAGAGGCTCCAGATAAGATGAGTAAATTACCACCGAGTTGCATGATGACAGATACCATTAAGAGTATGTAAATTACCATTGATGTCTCAATTCTAAATGAGATTACCATTCCCTCTTGTAGAAAATGTTTGGTAATTTGGGTAAAGTACCAGAAACAAACAAACAAAAAAGTTTCTACTTATGACAATCCATTTTCATGTCTTTGCTTGAAGTAATTTCACAGCAGCATGGGTGGCACAGTGGTTAGCACATCCGCCTCACAGAAAGAAGGCCTGGGTTCAATTCCTGGGCTCAGGCATTTCTGTGTGGAGTTTGCATGTTCTCCCCGTGCTTATGTGGGTTTTCCTCAGGGTTCTCCGGTTTCCTCCCACAGTCCAAAAACATGCACAGTAGACTAATCGGCTGTTTTAAATCACCCCTAGATGTGAGTGAGTGTGAATGGTTTTGTGTGTGTGTGTTGGCCCTTGGATGGCCTGGCGAGCTGTCCAGAGTGTACCCTGACCTCGCCCAGAGTTGACTGAGATGGTCGCCAGCCTCCCCGCGACACTAATTAGGACTAAGCGGCTTATAAAATGAATGAATGGGGTGGCACAGTTTGCACACCAAGAAGTTTATGGGTTCAAACTGGTGCCTTTCTGTGTTTTTTCATGTTCTCTCGTGCATGTGTGGATTTACTCTGGGTACTCCAGTTTCCACCCACAGTCTAAAGTCATGAAGATTAGGTCAACAAGCTTCTTTAATTGCCCATAGGTGAGAATGTGAGTGTGAATGGTTGCTTATGTTTGTTAGCTCTACAATAGACTGCAAACCTGTTCAGGGTGTACCCTACCTCTTACACCCAAGTCAGCTGGGATTGGCTCCATTCCATTGGAATAGATAATGAATATATGTATGAATATATGTATCATGGAGCCTTACTCTGTAAATATAATGAATTACAATCAGTATATGCAATGAAAAAGTGACTTTATTGGATTACAAACATAGGAACCAAGAAGAACTATGACACTTGAACTTAATTGGCTCTATAAGCTCACATAAGAAAATCTGGAGCTTATGCCTAGTATCCCTAATACAGGTCCAGTATAGAGCACAACTGGGTCCTCCAACAGCTAAAAAACACCCTCAAAAGGGAGAGGAAGAAGCCCCTCATCCAGCCAAAAGGGAACATGCACAACACCAATTCATCGAATATAGGAGTTGAAACATGGTAATTGACCTGACTTTGGGAAGGGAGGTCTGAAGAAGTATTTGAGTGCAAGTCAGCCCAAAATTTCCATCTTGTTGAAGAATGCAGTAAGAAAATATTGATTCCCTGTTTCTACCCAGTGGAAGTCAGGTTTCCTGCAAAGTCATTGTGGCAACATTTACAGAATTGCGCTTCACAGGCAGCCAGTGGAAACAATCAGTCCAGACTGTAAGCAATGTTGCAGAGAAGCCATTGAGTTGGTCTTGGCACAGGAGGTGGTCAAAAGTTGATGCTGTCAACAGGCAGTGGCTGACAATGACTGTAGCCCTGCCATACTAGTGTCTTGAGTTTAATAGGGAAACATTTGAGGAGGTATGGTCCCTAATCAATAAGTGTGTTTTCTTACGCAGCACTTTTATTTTGATTCCATAGTCATGCAAGGCTGTGATGGCTTGGCGAGCTGGCCAGGGTGTACTCTGCCCTCACCCAGAGTCGGCTGAGATGGGCGCCAACCTCCCCTCAACCCTAATTAGGATTAAGCGGTTCAGAAAATGAATGAATGAATGAATGAATGAATGAGTCATGCAAGGTGCGTTGGACATTTAGACAATGGCCACTGATGACCCCTTTTTGCTATGTACTGTTATCTCTTTTTCATTTTTAAATGCATATCAGTAGTGCTGTACATCTCAGAATTTCTGAACATGAACACACTACTTGCACTAAATGTACATTTAGTATGACTGTTCTGTTTGAAGCTATTTCAGCAGTATGTTACAATAATGAAAATCAGGTGTAGTCTATAGTACATTGTATAAACACACATTGGCTACTTTGGTAATTCCAGTGGACCTATGTCCACAGTAATGTCAGATAATGTCAGAACCTGACAGAAGTGGAATCCAATTTGTATAATCAATGTGATGATCCTTCTGAAAGGTTTGAAAAGAGCGGATATTTGAATTACTGTAGCCGTGCAGTCAGTTTAATCCACCCAGGACATTCTCCTCCGAGCTTCCTCATCAACAAGGTGTTTCTGCCCACAGATCTGCTGCTCATTGGACTTGTTTTATTACAGTATACTGTGTACTGAAGAGACTGTCATTCATGAAAATTCCAGAAAACCAACAGTTTCCCAAAATCCTTGGACCAGACCATCTTCCCCTAAAAAATTCAAAGAGAGCAAGATTGTCCCTCATTTTGATGTTTGATTGGACAAGAGAATCCATTTACAATTTCTCAAGGTTTAAAATTTAAAGGATTGTACATGCTCTGGTGTATTAGATGATTGAATGCACTGGTGTTCCAATTAAACTGTCAGGATAGTAATACATGAGCAGGGTGTGTAGTATGCTGTTTTATTTGGGAATATAGCACATTAGCCAAACTTTACCTAAATCTACTTCTACTTCTTCATAATGTACCACTGCTTAGTAGTGGATGTTATACAAGAGAAGAGAAAAGAGTGTGACAACAAATTGATTGAACTATTTCTAATTAGTCATGCAAATTACTATTTATGTATCTGTGTTATTATCTTAAGTTTTCTTTTATTGATTTGTCATTGTCCTTTCATGAAATATAGTAAAAGAAAACATAAATGTACTTCCATTTTTGTTGAACATGTCCAGAACAAATTGACTTCATTCTTCATTCATTCATTTTCTGAACCGCTTAATCCTAATTAGGGTCGCGGGGAGGCTGGCGCCCATCTCAGCCGACTCTG
>JBCNYH010000015.1:9924692-9939603 GCA_039654325.1 Tandanus tandanus
CCCCCCCCCCCCCCCCCCCCCCCCCCCCCCCCCCCCCCCCCCCCCCCCCCCCCCCCCCCCCCCCCCCCCACCCACAGTGATGACTTCCCATAGGTACCCAGACTCAGTTCTTTAATCGAGTACAAGTTTTCAGGCCAGATGTAAAAGCACCTTTAACCTTGTCTCCTGACCTCACTTGTTATAATGTACATTCAATTGTAAAATTTCCAGAGATCTATTGCTCTCTCGAACAAAAATGTAAAATTCTCAGGCAATAATATGGTTCACAGGGACTAGAGAATACTAATGAAGCCTGTTATTGGTGTCTAATAGTCAATTAACATTTTCAAAGCTTCTCACATTCACATAAACACATTCCAGTAGAGGGGACATATATTGATTCCACAGAGCACACTGAAGTTCTCATAAATATCCGACTGTTCTGTGGACTCTCATTTCACGCTTAATGGCTGTGGTTACAGCCTTTTCCAGTGGCCTCCACCAAGTTGCTTTAGTCTGACATCCTGACCTTAAAACTGTATGGATGACTGCGTTATACTTTATGTAATCTAAAAAGGAAGAGAGTATCCCGACAAGTATCCCTGTAGGTAATTATGATCATAAAAACAATCCTTTGAATCTGTTGGGATGGTTGAAATCATGACTTTTGACATGATTATACTTCCACTTTCACACACATACACATGAAGAAACACAGTTTTTCAGTGCCTTCCTTAATAGGCCACTTGGTGTGAAAGCGTGTTAAGTTCAGTTTTGTTAGCTTGTCTCAAGTCCACATTGATTTGCATAAGTGTGCTGCTTGCCAGAAGGCTGCTGTAATGTTTCCCCCTCAGCCTCGGATGAACAAGAGCCCTAAACAGATGTTACATTAGAAGCTTTTGTGTTTTCAGAGAAGTTCCAAACACAACAAACAGCAAGCAAACCGTGACTGCTATATGCCCCACCACCCCACCTCTAAACCTGTCAGGGCACAATTTACATTTGAGGTCAGATCTTTATGTACGTTCATAATGGACATGAATGTCATGGTGATGTTAGGCTTTCAATGATTTCTTTAAACTTTTCTTTTTCTGGGGTGATGATTATCCAACATACATATTTAATAGAAAAAACAATAATTTAATTTAACTGTATGCAGCCAAAAATATACACTTACTTATATTATTAAGTCAATGGAACTGAAAGTTCCAAAATGCCCTTTAACTTACCAAGGTCAAGGCCTGTTAACTATTCCTATTAGTGATCATGTTCGAGTACAGCTAGTATCTTCTCTCTGGTACCATGATTTTTTTTTTGACAGCAATCATTGGACTGACCAACATACAGGTTTGGGGTGCTCAGTGCATATTCATTCATTTATTCATTCATTTTCTGAACCGCATAATCCTAATTAGGGTCGCGGGGAGTCTGGCGCCCATCTCAGCCGATTCTGGGCGAGGGTGGAGTACACCCTAATTATCCAGCGCAGGGCAAAAACACGCTGATGGCTATGCAGCCTACTCTATACGAACAAAAGCAATGGATCTTTTACCTGCCTCACACCACAGACAGTGAGAGATATGGCTGGCATTTGATAACCCAGTTAGATGATAGTGGGGCTTGAACCCCCAACCTTCGGATCAGTAATCCAGCACCCTACCACCAGGCCACCACTGCCCAAAAAGGAGCCTCTGCTTTAAAATTAAAACTTTTAAGCTTGACTAAATTTTGCAGCTGACCATATGGGCAAAGGAGAAGTCGTCTGGGGGAACATTTTGCGACACCGACCACAAGTCTGTTTCAAGGAGTAAATGTGAGTCATTGAACCCCAAGAACACTGAACCAACTCTAGAGCTGTTTTGCCACCAGAAAAACTGATGCAATGGACAAAGTGGATGATATAATAAAGTAGGAGAACTACCTCAAAATTCTTCAGCATGACCTTAGTTCATCAGAAACTTAGACTCAATTGAGTATGCCATCTGGACCATGACCCCCAATACCCCCAATACATACACATATCTGGCTGTGGAATGAATAAAGTGGGATAACACTAAGCTTTTGCAATGGGATTCCCTAAGTCCTGACCTTAACCTAATCAAATATATATGGCCTGTACTTAAAAGACTGGTCCGTGCCAGGAAACCAATAAATTTAATAGCACACTGTCAGGAAGAGTGGTGAAATATCAAGCCAGACTTCTGTAAGAAGCTTAATGATGGCTTCCAAAAGCATTTGGGCAAGGTGAAACTTGCTACAGGATATTTAACCAAAGATATTACATAAAATTTTTGATTTGATTGATTTAAAATTGCATATTTTTGACCCTGTTTTTATTTCAGCAAACCTAAAATAACACTTACGTGTTACCTAATATTGCCATGACATTCATGTGCACGATGAAAATTCTTTCTGCTATATCTCAGGCCATCTCTCTTTCTGTCTTCAGTAAAAACAGTTTTCATGGCTTCCTCATCAAGCATGCTTGATATCCTGTCTCTCACTTGCTCTCTCTGTTAAAACCCACAAAACATCATCTTTATCGCCATCTAAGGTCTAACTACTCTGCTTAATAATAAGGATTCAGAGCAGCTTTCATATTTAACTGATCCTCTGAGAGGGACAGAGACTCAGTGTTAGCTCTAAAGCAGAGGGACTGACTCAGAATGTATGTAGATCTGTTTTTGATTGGTCTATATTCAAATAATAAAAAGGTATAATGAAGGTAAATAGGATATAATATTCCAATGTAATAATCTTCAGTGTAATATAATGTTTTTAATGACTTGATTTCAATGAAGAGCTTTAATTTATGGTAGAATACCATAAGGAATAAGGAATACCGAACACCATTCAAACCCCTTTAACAGGCATCCACTATAATAGTTGCTTAAACTTAAACACATTGATAATACTTAAACACATTGATAATCTACAAAGAGCAATAAAGTTATTATAATTTCCAAAACGAGACATACCGTAATTAGGGAACTAGGGAAACCTGCAGGATACATTTTGGAAAACAGCCAAGTTATAACTAAAATGTATTTTTTAAGCCAAATTATAGCAAAAATCAAGTTTTTCTCTCAGTAATGCTCTTTGACACCCTAAGAAGACTTTCAGAAATTTAAGAAAATGTAAAAATATGAATGCATGATTTGGCTGTCTGCCTACAAATATCATATCCGGTAACTGAGACTGTATAAATGGAGGGGTAAATTCAAGCAATCTGCCTTAACATAGCTTAAAAACTTGCAGGATAAATATCATGCTTTGATCAAATTTTTTGGTATATAAGTGTGGAGTTTGCATATTCTCGCCGTGCTTGCATGGGTTTTCTCCGGGTACTCCGGTTTCCTCCCACAGTCCAAAAACATGCACAGTAGGCTAACTGGTTGTTCCAAATCACCCCTAGTGACCCCTAGTGTGAATGGTTGTATGGTGTTGGTCCTACAATGGTCTGGCGAGCTGTTCAGGGTGTACCCCGCCTTTGCCTTTGTGCTAGCCTCCCCGTGAGAGAATGAATAAATGAATGTTTCACACTGACTCATTTGCAGAACTGCTTACTTTTACAAGGGTTGCAGGGAGGCTGGAGCCTATTTCAGTAGACACTACACAAAGGCGTTGTCTACCCTGAACAGCTTGCCAGACCATCGCAGATCCAACTCACACATACACAACCTTTCACATTCACACCAAGGGGCAAGTATCACAGTATGTCACACTCAAATCCATGTTTCTAGGAAGCAACACACTCATCACTTTGAAAAATGGCATTAGATGGAAATATTTACTATTATTAATTCATTAATTCATCCATTCATTCATTCATTTGCTGAACTGCTTAATCCTACTAGGGTCACTACTAGGGAGGCTAGAGCCTATGTCAGCCAACTCTGGGCGAAGGCGAGGTACACAGGGAACAGCCCACAAGTCCATTGCAAGGCCAACACACACAACCATTCACACTCACATTTAGAGGCAATTTGGAACGGCCTATAAGCATAACACAGTAACACCCTTGCTGAGCCTAGGACTTACTGAGGACTTGAACCCAGGACCTTTATGCCATAAGGCGGATGTGCTAACCACTACGCCACCGTGCCGTTCCGAATGGTTGATGATTGAAAGGAAAAATAAAGATTTGGATTGCATGCTGGTGTAGTGGTTAGCACTTCCGCCTCACAGCAAGAAGGTCCTAAGTTCGAGCCCTGTGCCTGGCCATGTTTTTTTTTGAGAGGTTGGCATGTTCTCCTTGTGCTTGTGTGGGTTTCTTCTGGGTACTCCGGTTTCCTCCCACAGTCCAAAAAAAACATGCACTTTAGATTAATTCGATACTGTCAGTTGCCCTTAGGTCTAAGTATGAGTGTGAATGTGTGCGTTGGTCCTACGATGGTCTGGTGAGCTGTTCAGGGTGTACCCCACCTTCACCCAGAGTCGGTTGGGATCAGCTCCAGGTTCCCAGCCACCATAATAAAGGGTCAAGTATTTTGGATGAAAATAAAGATCCAAATTTCAGATCAGGGAAGTCTGTAGGCTGCAGAACAACACGTGAGAAAATATCAGAATGTGACCATGTTAAGAGTTTTCCCAGGCTTGCAGACAGTTTCAAATGCATGGCATCTGCTTGAGCAAAAAAATAAAATAAATAAATAATAAAAAAAAACACAACACTTGAGGTGCGGCGCTTTTCTCGAGGCGTCCTTTTTTTCGGTTTCCGTCGACACCCGACGATTTCGTACTTTAAATTGACGTCATGGGGTGTGAGCCGAAGCAGCCCTGACTGGGCCGTTAGTTTGACGGGAAAGGCGAGAGGAGAGAGAGAGAGAGAGAGAGGAGAAGGCGAGCAGAGCGCGCTCGGGCTGTTACCACTGCGCAATTGCGCGCACGCTAAGCGCTGTGTTTTTCCCCTCCGCGCGCCTGAAGTGGCGCTCATCTCCCGTCGCCTCTCGCTTTTTTTTTCTCAACCGCGTCACATCACACCTTCCAGCCGCCTCCGCAAACATCACCGAACTTCATCGGCTACTATGTGCCACAGCTGACGCGACGACTCGTTCGCACCGCGGACGGGTTTATTTTTCTTCTTCTCCCATTCATTTCTTCTGATCACGAGCTTCTTATTAATGACAGACGAGCGCGCGGTCATAATAAAGTGCGCGGTCATTATGTGCGGCATTTGGCGTTTTCACCCTGCATCCAGCATGACGCTTCTATTGCTCCCTGACTTTTCTACAGCATTGGAGTCTATTGCCATGTTTCATAAACTTCGGGCTAAAGAAGACAGCTTTTGAACGTCTGGGGCGCGAGCTCGCACCTCTGGCGCGCATCTCCAGTTAGTGAATCAAAGAAAAGGAAGAAATCTTGTAATTTTTCCCCCTTCTTCTTCTTTTTCTTTCTTTCTTTCTTTCTTTTTCTTTTTTTTGTTGCGTGCGCGCTTCCGGAAATCTGGAGCTAGCTGATGCTGCACGGTTGAAAGATGTTAGCCTTAATGACATCTGGACGGAGATTCCTAACTTGAAGGTGTCACAAGAGCGCGAGTCGACATTTGAGGAGTCCACCGTCAATGGGAGCTGGGATTCATTCTGGATCAGCCTGGTGAACTATGTGGATAAAGTGGTGTAGAGAACGCAGGTAATGGATACATATGCATAACTATTCTGTGCGTAAATGCTTTAGATCATTGATGTTTACGACAGCTTAGAAGAAAACAGTCTTAGGATGTTGTGATGATGATGATGATGAGGAGGAGGAGGAGGAGGAGGGGGAGAAGGAAAACTATGCAATCAAACAGTTGCTGTGTTTCATTCTTTAAACCTGTCTTTTTAAATCTCATCCCGTGCTTGGGTTTATTCCTAATGATCAATCGAATCTATCACAAATCCCAAACCTTCTAATGCTGTTATAGCCTGCTGGCATGCTTCCTAGGGCATATAACGCAATTACCATGCAAGCGCTCACGTTCACGCTCGCTGGGGGTCGCCACACAACCGCAAAGCTCGCGCGCTACACATCAGCGCTGCCAATTAGGTCGGCTACCTGCTCCTCACGCACGCGCACGCACGCACGCACGCGCACGCACAGCACAACGCAATTAACTCTCTGCCCCGTACTGTCTTTTTAAGATTATTATATAATCTACCCGGTTTATCAAAAGACAGAGCTGTGAAAATGACATTTTAATTATAGGGGCTCAGGCTTTGTGTGAGCTGCCAGTGGAAAAGCAGACTTGAGGGATGCAGGGTCAAACCCAATGAAGTTGCAAATTAATCAACCCTCAACTGGCTGCATGAGGTGTGTCTGATCTCTATCTACTGTAGAGAGAGAAGTGAGCTGGTTTATTAACGCCACAGAAATATCAGTTACCCAGTCCTCTGAAATCCATTCTGTGCTGCTAACTTGGTAGAATGCATTGCATCATATATTGAATTGCATGGGTTTTTATTTATGCATTTATTTATTTATTTGTTTATTAAATGTGCAGGATGGATGGATGGAAGAAGTGTTTGCTGTTCTTGTTATGGCATCTGAGATAGGGGAACACATTGTGTGAGTGTGTATTTTCTCAGTGCAAACATTATCAGCCCACGCTTGATTTCTGGCTCTGACTACCTGCCGTGCAGCTCACAGACAAGAGCTGTCAATTAAAGCCAGGAGCACAAGCAAATGGATTTGATTTTTAATACAGATAACATAACTAGAAAAAGTCTTCATAGAAGGTATGTGACAGTCATATGACACTTATGAAAGTTGGGTGGGAATAAAAGCTAGAAAAAGCGGTTCGGATATGTTTATTCACAGGTAGTCTCTACTTGGCATCCTCTATGCATATCATTATTTGACTCTAAGGGTAAAATTTATGACCATGACGTCGACCAATGAGATTTGCTCACAAATGGCCAGACATCCAAGTTAAAATCATAGAAATGGGTGTGGTCTGAAACAGGAAATGGTTTCTCCGTGATCATGTTTTCATTTATGGACATGGTTAAAGGTTTTGCCACCAGCTGTGGATTTAATTAAGAACATGGTCTGGGTATCTGCGTGGTTGTTATATTATAGTGTCAGGCTGGCTATGTTATGTAGAATTTAAAAAAAGAGGAAAGAGTTGTAAGCATTGTGCTTTTTTTCTAGGAGAGAATATGGTTTAGAATGAGCTATATGATTATATGGAATTGCAATGTATTATATTTCATTATAGGGTGCCACGAACATTACGTAAGCTTGAATTGCATGTATGCTATGTTGTGTGGAACCTCTTTAGGAAAACTTGAACGAAACAATATCAGGATGCATTATTTATTTTCTTTCTTTCTTTCTGTTTAATTATCCATAGTGCTCACCTCTAGGTTGTCCATAGACACAGTCATTACTTATTTGAAGAAGAAAGGTACATGTGAGTTATAGAAATACAGCAAAGAAAGAAATAAAAGAAATTCTGTAGCCCATTGATTCTGTCCTCGAACATCTGGCACATCACACTGCCTGATTTAAATAAATAAACAAACAAACAAGCAAATGAATGAATGAATTAAACCTACCTGTGAAAATAAGCTTTGACACAGTGGTCTGGTGAGGACGCTGTTAAAGCTCTGATCAGAGAGTTATTACTGGCTTGCAAAGTGATCACCACAGTGTGTGAGAGAGGCTGCCCGCCTCCATTCTCCTATTAAATAATTTCAAACATTTAGATTTATGTAAGGTGTTTTTAATCCTAAATATCACACAGATATCTAGGGACATTAGTTCATTATATGTACTATAATGTGGGAAACAGCGCTTCTAGTGTCATCACTGTCTGTGTAATGGGACAGCATGCTTTTCACATTGACACAAACAAACCCCGATATACATTTTAAGGTTTTTTTTTTCCATAGAAGATCTGAATTGGCAGTGAAAGACAGGACAGGTGTATACTTGAAAAAGTGTTACATCCTACTAGACAACCTCTTCTCCCCTAGTACAAGACAGAGTGGAAGAAAACATGCTGTTCCTGCCAGCATTTATCTCTTTAAGGAAGCTACAAGCACGATATATGCTTCTACGAGAGTCTAGGTTTGATATGGAATACAGTGACATGTACGGACTACTGTAAAACATGACAAGCCGTGCTGTTACAGGAAAATAATCCACAGTGGGGTGGTCTAATAGGGTCTGAAATGAAGCACCTCGAAGAGTTTTATATCTTTTTTACCATGTTGATTTCCTTAGGAATACAAACTTATATTTATTAATGACAGACGTCCATGCATCATGACTGAGCTAGAGCCAGTCCGAGCTAACTTTGGGCGAGAGATGGGGTACTCCCTGGGCAGGCTGGCAAGCTATCACAGGCCTAACACAAAAAAACACCACCCATTCACACTTACATTCACACCTATGGGTAGTTTAGAGTAGCCAGTTGACCTAATTCACATGTCTTTGGACTGTGGGAGGAAACCGGAGGAAATCCACACAGGCATGGGGAAAACATGCCAATTCCATGTAGGAAAGCCTCATCAGCTGCTACACTGAAACCCAGAACCTTCTTGCTGAGAGGTGACAGTGCTAACCACAGTGGCACCTAATGAAGTAGACAAGACAAGTTAGCTTCTGTTTTCACTTACCATGTACAGTATGACAACCATGAACAGAAATTTCTTCAACCGGCATCTCTTCTGAACCAAAAACTTTCCTGTGGCAGAAGACATAGTGACTCTTATTAAGTGCTAACTCTGGAGACCCCTTCTATAAATGTGATCTTGAGGTACTGCTTCACCATATCAATAAGTAGAGTGGATTTCTTTATCAATTAGTTCATGCATGCTTATTAATGGATGGCATGGTGGCATAGTGGTTAACATGTTTGCCTCACAGCAAGAACGTCCTGGGTTTGAGTCCTGGGTTCGGCGAGGGCATTTCTGTGCGAAATTTGCATGTTCTCCTCCTGCTTGCAAGGGTTTCTTCTTTTAGGTACTCTGGTTTTTTCCCACAGTCCAAAGACATTCCCATTAGGCTAATTGGCTAATAGGTGTGAGTGTGAATGGTTGCATGTATATTGGTCCTGTGATTGTCTAACGAGCTGTTGAGAGTGTACCCCATCTTTGCCCAGAGTCGGTTGAGATAGGCTCCAGCCTTCCCGCAACCCTAGTAGGATTAAATGGTTCCACAGATGAATGAATGAATGAATGAATAAATGTTGATTAGTTTATGGCATGGGTTCAGGTGACTGGAAATGAAGATATGCACCACTAAGACATGTTTTAATGTTAATTTTATGCTTGCAGATTATTTGGGAAGCTTTTCCTATGCTTAACTAATAAGTTAATTTTAGTAGCATCATAGCAGCCATGGCATCTCGTTAGCAGAAAACCAACATGTCATATTGGCAACTCTGTAGTCTACCAAATTCTTTTCATTATTATAATTTTTTTTTAATCTCTTTTGAATTTCTGTGCTCATTTTTCTCTTTACAAATGTGATATATTTAGGGTGAATTAAGCTCTTTTGCTTTTGGATACTTGTTGCCATTATAGGATGGATAGTAGAGAAGCGGCTGATAGTAAAGAAGGACCGATTTAGTTTGCACGCTTTCAGTTAAAAAATCGTTGCATAACCAGCCCTGAGACATTTTGTGAAGCTGAAATAGCAGTCTGTTCAGAAGCTAATGGAGCAGAGGACATAGATGCCAAAATATCTTAATCTGATGAGGGTGAAATGGTGTTTCCTATATAGAATATAGTGAAGAATTCTTTAGCAGAATATTCCCAGAATATTATTACTGTTGAAGTGTCTAATTTGAAAAATATGAAACGATGATGCATTCTTATTGAACAGCATTTACATTTTTTCAGCCGTTTTTCAGTTATTTTTTAAGTCAGTAAATGAAAACAAATAAGTCTTAAAGACAGTCCGGACAAGCTAACGTCGCACTTCTGGACTGCTAGAATACATTCTGAGGCTTGCAGTTGATGAGTACAGGAATCTGATATAAAATTAGCATTCAATATGTTATATGTGCAGGAGTGCTACTCACAGCTTCAGCATTTGGGAAGAGTTTACATTGATCAGTATTTTTGGTTTCATAGCATCTACCTATTATGAAAATATGTGCAAAGAAGATTAGCTGCTATGCAAAGAAGAAATCATTATTAGTTTACTAGTCAGTAAGCAAGTAAACTAAGTACTAGTTTTTTTTGCATATACTAGATACAGTATATAACAAAGATCTTCAAACCAAGTATGTAACCTGGAGTCCTTTTAATGTAACACCAATTCCATAATCATATATAAGTATGTACAGTATGCTTATGGGGTATAATGAAGTGTGAAAAACAAACAAACAAACATATAATATATACATTGAACAGCAGTTTGTTGAGCAGAAATGCTTTCTCATGGGTAAAATGTTTTCTCAAGGAAAATTGATAAACTGGTTCATGATTTTTGGGAGTCTACAGTACTTGAGGAGTTTCGCTTCTTCTGTTACAAATTATAACAAGACTTAGCAGGTTTTGAAAGTGCAGCTATCAGTGGGACATGTGCAGGTGCCTGAAAAAGAGGCTAAGGGAAATTTTTTAAAATGTATTTATTTAGTTTTATTTTTTTTATTTTTTTTATTTTTTATTTTTTATTTTTTTTTTATTTTTTTTACAAAACTTGAATTAGCAGGTTTTGCAAGTGGACTCCTCACTTGCAATAATTCCTCTTTACACACATGGTAAGCAGAAAAGCACTGCTTCCTGTCAGCTATGAACAGAAATATGTGGTTATAGTTTACACAAACTCATCAAAACTGGGTAAAAAAGACCAGGCAATGTTTTTTCCGATCTTTATCTGTTTGCATGTTTAGAGCAAAAAATTAGTTTTACCATGGTTATCCTAAATTTTATGTTTAATACATGGTTTGGAGACAGCACTGTGGCATAACGGTTAGCACAGCTGCCTCACAACAAGAAGGTCCTGGGTTTGGCGCAGGGCATTTCTCTGTGAGGTATTTCCTGTGCTTATATGGGTTTCCCCCGGGTACTCCAATTTCCTCCAGCAGTCCAAAGACATGCACATCAGGCTCATACCCCTAGGTGTGTGTGTGTGTGTGTGTGTGTGTGTGTGTGTGTGTGTGTGTGTGTGTGTGTGGGTTGGCCCTATGATGGACTGGTAAACTGTTCAGGGTGTACCTCGCCTTTGCCCAGAGTCAGCTAAGATAGGCTCCAACTTCCCTGCGACCCTAGAAAGAATAGTTGTCAGCCATCCTTGGTACTGCTAATATACTGTAGAAGGTGTTGTGTCTCTAAGCTGCAGGATGCTGCTGGGACATGGCTGAAAAGTCCCAGAAAAACACAGAGAACTAGAGAGAATTGCATACTAATCATCATAATCATCTCTTTTTTGGCTTGTGTGTCCCTTTAATTCTTGTACTTGCATTCACCTACCACTGATGTTCTTGTTTTCCGTGCACCCCTGCTGTTAAATCAAAATGTGTCCTGCAAGTTGCAGCGCTGCCTCATGAGAGTTGTAAAAGTAAAGACACGCCGAACATCAGCCCAAGTGCGTCAGAGAACGATGGTGTGGATGAGTCATAGTGACTGAGGGGTGCCCTCAGCTTTCCTGTATGAACTCTTTAATAGGGCTGAGGGAGTCTACATATACCTGATTCATGTTGGAGCTTTTGTTCGATCAATACTGCTTCTACAAAGCCTCAGATTTATCCATCAGCCTGAACTTCAACTTATCCTGCCACCCTCCTGGGCTTGTTGTCCTCCTCACTCTCTCAACTCACGTGGAAAAGAAGTGAAAACGTTTCCAAGATGATTGTGAAAGCTGTCTGTGGACTTTTTTTCCTTGTCGTCCAATAATCCCAGACATTTAAATTGTCGATATGTTGCAAACCAGCGATCATTAAAAGTGGAATCTGCAGGAGGCAAGCGGATTGGTGGTTTTTAATAGCATTGCCATTCACTGAGCTTTTGTACTCTGGCATTTGTGTGTGTGAGTGTGGGAGTATTTACTTCAGGGGATTTAAGAACAGTTGTGTGAGGGGATTTGTTACTGGGTCATTCAGGTGCCTGCGGCTGTTGCTTCTTTTTATCAGTGAATTTTACTAAGAAGGAATGAGGGTGTCCCATCAGTCCTGATTCAATATTCCTCTATTTACCCCTTATAACATCTGATCCCAGGCATGCAGGCCACTGCTGTTCTCGATATGCGCTTGTGTGTGTCTATTTGTAGGTTTAAACAAAGTGTGTATTTTCACAAGGGATTGGTAATTCATTATTCATCAGTGGATTCATAGTTCAATGCTGTGACAAGAGCCTGGTTATTACGGTTGATGTGTTAATAAGATGACTAAAGTGTGTCTTAATAATAATAATTGGTTAAAAACAACAGGCTTACACTAAGGCAATATCTCTAAAACTAATCATGAAATCATTTCATACTGCCTTGTTTCACACTGTACGTGTATACATTACACTGTACTTGTATCAACCCCTATACATTTAATTAAAAATACACTATTTTTAGAAACTGTACATCATCATCATCATTTTCTGAATCGCTTTATCCTAATTAGGGTCGCAGGGAGGCTGGCGCCTAGAAACTATATATCTTTTTAATATTTGAAAAACCTGGCTTGTATTTATTTGATTCATTTGCTGAACTGCTTAATCCTATGACAGTCCCGGAGCGGCTGGAGCCTATGTCAGCCAACTCTGGGCAAAGGCGGGGTACACCCTGAACAACTCGCTTTTCCGTTGCAGGGCCAACACACAGCTATTCACTCTCATACTCACTCCTTGGGGCACTATGGAACAGCCAGTTAGCCTATTGTGCAAGTCTCTGGACTGTGAGAGGAAACCAAAAGACCCGGAGGAAACCCACACAAGCACAGCAAGCACCATACAGAAATGCTCTCGCTGGGCACTGGGTTCAAACCACAGATATGATAAAAACTACACCACCGTGCCACCCAAAACCTATGACTTTTTTTTTTTAGAATGTAAAAAACACCCAATAATATAACGTTATATTGCTTCAAATTAATGAATCAATCAGTCTATCAATAAATTAATTATTTCCTTTTTTACCCATAAAATGATGGGGAGTGCTTTTGAGAATTTCATAGACAAGCTTTGAAAACTCTGCACATCTACATTATTTCTCTCCCAACCGCAGTCTCCTTCTGTCAGGTTTATGTTTTATGCTGTTTTATTTCATAAGTGTGTATGAACTGTTTCCTTTCTTTAAGGCTAACATATCTCAGACTTTCCAGTTGTTAAAGCTGTAAAAAGTTATGACTTCTTCAGGATAAACACTTACTGTAAAACCTTATTGTATTGTCACTGTGAAACACTGACATTTGGACCGTTCGTGAGTCAATTGGAGGTCTATTAAAAAAGTAGAAATGCTAAATTAGTGATGCTAATTATATCTTTTTGCCCTAGTCAAGAGCATCTCATTTTGTACACAGTAATAAAACATCACAGATATCTATTAAGATATACAGCATCCTCGACAGATTTAATAAAGCGTATGATGCTTTAGAGATGTTGCATAAATAGCGAGTGGGCCATCCGTTAAATAGCTGCCTGCTACATCCTGTCTTGTAGTGACGAGCTTATGAGTCATTGTTATAAAGCATGGCTGGTAGTTGACAGGGTATGGCTAGCTTTAAGTTAGCCTATCACTAATTACAACTCCGATATACGTGAGTAATATAATTTAAGGGGATAATTGCTCACTGTGGATGACAGTAACACAGATAGGAACACAGACTGTTACTATTCCTATGTGGATATAATGGTTCACTATATTTGAAGATTAAAGAATAGAGTTGGGGTTTGCCAGTGACAATAAATGCAGTCATCTGTGAATATCTGAGCGAGTTCAATAGAGACCCTCAGTAATAAATTAATCCAGATGACAAGGATGATAATAAAACAATCTGAAACACTTATATCATTGAGGTTATGATATTAATGGAAAAATAACATTTAAAAAATGGCACATGCTGTTATAGGGAAATAAGGAATCTCAGAATGGTCATAACCCTCTGCTTTGTATTATTAGTTGTTTTCCAGACAGCACATCCCAACATGCTTTTATTCTTCTTGTGCTTTTATTTATAATGAACCACATGTTGTACTTTTAAGCCCTTTATAGTAACTGTCATGGAAAATCTGTGATATAAGTGAGTTCCGGTTTGCAATTCTGTTGGCTGTTACAAACAGCCATTTCTTTCTTTTCTGCTGTCTTGACGTTAATAAAACAAACAAAAAAAAGCAGCTTATTCTTTTTGAGAGAAACTGGAAATTCCTAAAGAAAGCTGTTTGAAAACTATAAAAATTGCTGAAATTGCTGAAAATTAATAAACAATAATTAAGCATCACCATATCAATGCTTGTGCTGTATGCATCCCTTTATTAAATAACATTAATTCATTTATTAATTCATTTTCTGAACCACTTAATCCTAATTTGGGTCATGGGGAGGCTGGCGCCCATCTCAGCCAACTCTGGTCGAGGGCAAAGTACAGCCTGGACAACTCGCCAGGCCATTGCAGGGCAGAAGCACTGATGGCACTGATGGCAACCCAATGGCCTAAATTATTATTCCCCTAAATTTTGTGGCACATCTGCCATACAAGTCCCAGAATGAGTTTTTAATATAGAAAGGATAATAATAACTTGAATAAATAATAATTATAACAAAAACATTAATATAAACCTGTGATATGAATTGCAGTAAATAATATATATCTACCTATTGAATTATAAGGTCTCTCTCTCTCTCTTTCTCTCTCTCTCTCTCTCTATAGAGAGAGAGAGAGAGAGAGAGAGAGAGAGAGAGAGAGAGAGAGAGAGAGAGAGAGAGAGAGAGAGAGAGCTAACTGGGTTATCAAATGCAGGCCATGTCTCTCACTGTCTATGGTGAGAGGCATGTAAAAGAACCATTGCTG
>JBCNYH010000015.1:9946646-9966340 GCA_039654325.1 Tandanus tandanus
TGTGTGTGTGTGTGTGTGTGTGTGTGTGTGTGTGTGTGTGTGTGTGTGTGTGTGTGTGTGTGAGAGAGAGAGATTCACTTTCCTACTTTAACTTTGTGCAGGGGACCAATCTTACTGTCCAACTGATCACAGTATAGCTCCATTATTAATGCAAAGAATGGAAATTGTTTAATGGTTACGCAGCTCCTCTGCACCTGCTCACGGGTACACGTGGAGCTCATCTGTGTCCCCCATGAGTTCAACAAGAAATAGACCATAAAAATCTCATTTTAATGTGCTTTTATGATTATGTTCCCATGTAATATATATAAAACAGTTCTGTGACCCAGGGGATAGTTTCTGGGACTATTCAGTGACATCCACCTTGTGCCTCATTGTTAAAAAGTACTGGTATTGATCATCCTTACAACATCATTTGTGCGTATGTAATATGTTTAAGCAATACAGGTGCTTATTTTAACATAAAAGACAAAAAAGCACAAAACTGGTCATTTTATCCTATGGATTACTAGCGGGCGATGAACTGTGGGGGTTAGCAGTCATTTTTCCCCGGGAGTGACGTCAACACGTTGGACGGTGACGACGTCTCTTGTGGAGACAGTGAGACGTTACATTCCAGAGACTCTGAGGATGATGTTTTCAGAAATGTTTTCTGAGATTTCTGCGCTTGTTGTTTGTGCAGCTCAGCAATAATGTGTTATACTACATATCAGTGATGTAGCTCAGCCAATACAACAAGTTCTTGTCACTACCAGGTTGGCACAGCCAGTCAGAAAGGCAACATGTCTCTGAGCATGCCTAGAGTCGTAACACTCGCGCACACAACTGATGTTGTTGGAAGGAACTGCTGATGTTATATGTGATTGTTTTAAATAGCTAATAACACTAATTCACCACAGGTACACTCTAATTATTGTGTTTCAGGGTGGTCCTTTCCTTTAAACAGCCACTGACATTTTTACAGACACCAGAAAGTATTAGATTGGTGCTGGGTGAAGAGTTTACAGTACAGCTAGAAACTGATATGAAAGTTAATTACACTGAATGGGAATGGTTTAAGAAAAAACCTTTTATGAAGTGCTAAATTATGTCTTTTGACTGAAACGTGTCTCATTTTTAAAGTGTGTGTGCGCGTATTATGGATGTAACAGAATAAGATTCATTAGCCAGACAGAACAGATAATGGGTAATAAATGGATATAAATACAGATGTGAAGGAGAGGAATTCTAGAAGGTGCTTTCCTTTTTTTCCTTTTTTCTTTTTTAAATAGAAAGCTTGCCAGAAATTAACAGGGCATCTGTTTGAGCAGATCTGTGCATCGGGATACAACAGAAATTTTGTATGCTGGCATTTCTACTGCTGTGTTTTATTCTTCCAATGTTTCGCCCACACCAACTTTGAACTTATATCTGAATACAGAAACTACTTATTTATATTTTTAATTCATTACTTATTTCATTCATCCATTTGCTGAACTGCTTAATTCTATCTAATCCTATCCAGTCCACTACAGGGCAAACACACACATAACTATTCACACTCACACTAACTCCTAGGGACATTTTGAATCAGCCATTAGCCTAATGTGTATACCTTTGGACTGTGGGAGGAAACCTCAGTACCCAGAGAAAACCCACACATGCACGGGGCAACATGCAAACTCACAGTGAGACCGACATGCTAACACACATGTCGCTGTGCTGCCATTGCATATACAGATATATAGCCTTAATGTGTATATTCTTTATATCTGGTATCTTTATTTTTAGATTTCAGCTTTGGTAGAGGCAGTGTACGTTATAATTTAATCAGAAAGCTGCTTCACATCATCTGGATGTCACTCTGCATATGGGACCTGTATAATTAATACCTAGTCTGCACCATTTTAAGTGCCAATCAATTATTTCTAACTTGTGCTAGATTCAATAAACAAATGCCATCTTTCAAAGAGGCATATGGTTCTGTAGGGGGTGACGGGGGGTGAGTTTACTGTTCTCTAATACTTCATAGAGATTGTAAACTTACAGAATTATACTGTGCTGAGACTCGCACAGTGTGGGATGTGTGTGTGTGAAGACAAACTTTGATGCCTAAGACAGCAATATGTTTACTTAAAATCCGAGGGGAGAGAGCGAAAGAGGGAGAGGGAATGAGATGCCAAGACAGGCATGCTGGAAGCCATCAGTGCGTCCTCTGTTTCAGACGAACAGCTGCTATGGTTGCCATTTGACGAAGCAGTAGTTGTGTCAGGGACAGAAAAGAAACTGATGAGGAAATTTTCTTTCACTTTCTTTCACTCGTGCATCCGAAGAGTGGGATCTATGTGCTGTACAATGTGCATTTTGTTGCTAACTAACCTTTGAAAGAGAAGAAAGGTGGACGTGGGATTTAGGGAGCAAGAGAAATACAAGCTGAGAGAACGAAAGGGCAAATTCATCATACAGCAGTGAATTACATACCATATTCACAAGCTAGATTTAGCTCTACAGAGACGCATGGCCTTTTGTGTTTACTAGCATTCGCTTTAAAGATGGGAGCAGCCATTACTCAGCACAACAATTCATGTTTAACAGAATAGCAGTGTGTGTGTGTGTGTGTGTGTGTGTGTGTGTGTGCGTGTGCTCGCTTGTGTGCGTGCGTGCGTGTGTGCGTGCGTGTGTGTGTGTGTGTGTGCGCGTGTGTGATACTGTGCCTCTCTGGAAAAATCTCTAGATGAAACATACAGTATATTTTTACAGTAGTGCTACAACAGATCTGATATTGGCTGCCATGCTTTTCCATTCATTCAAAAACTCTGAAAACGTATGACATAAGAAGTAGAAACTTGTAAATCCAATTTGTATTTTATGTTAAAGGAAAACACTTTTTACCTCCTAAGACCCTAACCCCAATGTTGTGTCTTGTCATTTCTATGCACTGCTTCTCTTTCTTACCACCTGATAACTATTTAACTTGATCAACATCTTCAAACAGGAAGACGTTCGCCACAAGAGTAACACCCAATGGCCCTCATATGATAACCGTACAAGGACATACTCACAATTTAGTTGGAATAAAATATGATGTCCTCATATGAGGACATTGGGGCCTCAAGAGGTCAAGGCACTTTTTAAGACATATTAAGGCTCTACTCTTTAAGTCTAGAGTTATTATAATGTAATGTAACAACGAAATCATGGTTTTATGAATCACGTAATCCATAGTCTGCTTTCTAATATCTGTAATTCATAAATTGGGGAAACTCTGGGAAAAAATAACAACAGGAGATGTTTTCTAATCTTCAGCTAGCTAGTTATGAGGGCATGGTGGCATAGTGAATAGCACTCTCACCTCACAGCAAGAACATCCAGGGTCGGAACCCTGTGATTAGCTATGGCGTTTCCATGTGGAGTTTGCATGTTCTCCCTGTGCTTGAGTGGTTTTCCTGCAGGTACTCTGGTTTCATGGTCCAAAGACATGCACATTAGGCTAGCTGACTAATCTGGATTGCCCTGGTGTAAATTTTTGATTAGATTTTTAATTCCACAGGGGAAATTATTGCCTCTGCATTTAACCCATCCAAAGTGATCACGTAAACAGTGAGCACACACTCGGAGCAGTGGGCTGCCACACACATTGGGGGCACTCGGAGAGCAGTCGGGGGTTACGTGCCATGCTCAAGGACACTAGCCATGAATGTGGAGAAAGGGAAGGTGCAGCTCACTTCCCCTACCACCACATGTTTTTCCTGCTGGTAAATCTGAATGGTTGTGTATGTGATGGCCCTGCAATGGAGTGGTGAGTGGTGAGCTATTCAGGGTGTATCCTGCCTTCGCCCAATGTCAGCTGGAATAGGCTTCACCTTCTCCACGACCCTAAAACAGGATAAGCAGTACGGATAATGAGTGAATCAATGAACTGTCTTGTTTCAGTGTATCGTTGCTCACTGCATTCTCAGATACTAGTCCATGGCTGACAGGAACCTGATGGTGGTGTTCGTCCACTGCAGTAGCTTATGTAGTAGTTATGTTATGTTAAGGTTATGTTCTGTATGTTTCTGCTCAGCTGTTTTAAAAAAATAATAATCATGTATTTATTTATTTTTCATAAATCATGCCATGATCAAAATCACTGAGATCGTCCCTATTTTACTGTAATTGTATGATATGAAGGGTGGCACAGTTACGTACTTGGAAGTATTACGTACTATTACGTACTTTACGCATTTGGAAGTGGTTCGCACTTCCAAATCACTGCAAGAAGGTCCTGGGTTCAAGTCCCGGGCTTGGGCGTTTCTGTGTGGAGTTTGTATGTTCTCCCCATGCTTGCGTGGGTTTTCTCTGGGTGCTCTGGTTTCCTCCCACAGTCCATATACATGTACGTTAGGCTAATGGTGAGTGTGAATGGTTCTGTGTGTGTTGGTCCTGCGATGGTCTGGCGAGCTGTTCAGGGTGCACCTGGCCTTCACCTAGTTCCAGCTGAGATAAGCTCCAGCTTCCCTGCGACCCTAATAGGATTAAGTGTTTTGGCGAGTGAGCAAGTGTTTGATATGAACATCACCTGAAGCTCCTGCCATGTACTGCATGTTTATTCTATCTGACACATTACTGGCTGATTACATAATTGCACAAAAGAGCAGGAGTACAGGTACGTCTATTAAAGAGATCAGTGAGCGGGTATTATTAATTAAATTCCTGGAATAAAATGATTAGTTTGTGATCAGAGTCCAATATTTTATTGCTATTTGAGACGGTTGATTTAGTTTAAATTCTCAAGTGGTTTCTGAAGCCCATATTTTCAAGCCATCATTTTATATTAAAGCAGCATTCTTTGAATCTTCAATACAAAATGCAAAAGGTAATTGATCATCCATTTAATTTTAAATACCTGTATATTTTCAGTAATCATGAAAAATTTTCACCACGCATCAAAAATAATTAATTGCTTTTAACATTTAGATGTGTCCTTTAAATTCGTCATTTCCTCCCATCTCTGTAATGGATTGCCTCTGTTCAATGTAGTGATGTTCCTTCCTATCTTGTGTCAACTCGCCTCAGGATGGATTCTGTATTCTCCCTAAAATCTGCATTTTATTTGACACTTGTCACACAGCTGTATGGGCTTGAATACATGTGCCGCTAGATACTAACAATATATAGACAACTTGCAGTTTAATGGGCGGGACAAAAATAACGCAGGTCAGATGGCTGACAAAAAAGAATATAACTTGACAAAGGTGACCTTAATAAAAACAACAACAACAACAACAACAACAATAATAATAATAATAATAAAAATAATACCTGCAATGGCCTGGCGAACTGTACAGGGTGTACTCTGCCCTCGCCCAGAGTTGGCTGAGATGGGTGCCAGCCTCCCCGCGACCCTAATTAGGATTAAGCGGTTCAGAAAATGAATGAATGAATGAGCACTTTAGTTCTTTAGACTATTTAGCTACTTCATCTCCTCATCTTTATACTCTGCTTAAACATATACTGTAATAATAACACTATCAACACCATCATGCTTGTCATACCATAGATCACTAACTAGCTGAGCTGAATCTCTGCCTTAACTCCTTTCACCTATGTCATATAGCTGTAATGCATTCTGTAATTTTAAGTTTAACATTCGCCTCTCTTCCACTTCTCAGCTGGACGCCTTATTAATACTGCATGACACTGAACAACGAATATGAAAATGATATTGATATGACATTAAAAAAAGATGAGCGAGATAATAAGAAAAGAGATTCTCTTTTTTTAACATTAACCTTTATATATGTGAAGTTTAATAGGAATTTTTTAAAATTTTATTTCATTGTAACCATGCTAGCAATGTCCCCATGTGACATCAGGACAAGTCACTTTTCATAGGAATAACTCAAATACAACATCAGAATTGCACATCACAAATATTTAAATATAAACACATCTAGTATATACTACACAGGAACGGCACAATCTGATTGGTCTGCTATCTTGAGATTTAAAGAAAAAAACATTATTCTAAGTGGATTCCGAGTTAATGTTTGAATCAAAACAACACAGACAACAAGACTTGGAGCAGGTGGGGTTGTCATCATTATCATGCTTTACAATAGAAAACTAGGCCATAAAAATCTCATTTTATTTTGCTTTTCCTTGGGTTTCTGCAAAGAATATACTAAAACACCTTTAGGGTGTGCTGTGTAGTATGTACTGAATGAATGCGTAGGCTAAACAAATGGCCTTAGCTGTGCAACACCTGAAGTTCAGATCTCACTTGACCTGCCTCTGTCATGGTTAAAATATGTAAATATGAACTATAAAAAGCTCATTAGTTTGTCTTTCTTTATGTTTTCAGATAATATGTACTGAAACAAATTAAAGAGACGCTTTTATACAGATCTACACCTGGTTTTGTGTGCGCGTGGAGCTCACCTTCATCCGTCATGTTCAGTTTGATGTTCCCTTATAGTATTCACTAAAACAATTATGCATCTCGGGCTTGGTGGATGTTTCCAGCTTGGGGATTATCCAGTGACATCCACCTCACCGTTAGTTCATAATTGTTAAATATTGTGTTTCAGTGTGGTCCTTACCTTAAAACAGCTACTGACACAGGTTTGTTGCTTGGTGCTGAGTGAAGAGTTTGTAGTGTTTCATTGAAGACAGCTAGCAACTGATATGGAGGTTGATTCCACCATCAGAAACCAGTACAGGAGACTGTATCTCTCCCATTCTGCCCTATTCTTATCTAAGAGTTCTGATTTACTGTACAGTCATCGCACTCATTATGATATTAATGTCAAAAAAGGGGACTCTTATTTACCATGCTTAGACTGATATGTTTAATAAGCCCAAGCGTTATTGTTTCTGCAGTCACCCCATCTTGCACGCTTACTAATAATATTAGGAGATCTCGCTTATATATTTTTTGTCTCTCTAACTTCCTTAATGACTGTATTTGCATGAAACGGCACAACAGCCACCAGCTTCTTCTTTTGCATTGCTACCTTATGATATCAGATTTACACATGAGTATACATTTATCTGTTTTACTGCTTGAAAGTAGAATGATTTCATCATTACTTTCCTTTCACTAATTGTAAGTGCTTGACCACATTTTTTAAAGTAAATCTTATTGATGCTAGATATCAGCAGTCTAAATCCTTTTACATAATAAAATGGTTGCTGTGAGAAATTGCTTAGCAGAACCCTGAATTTGAGAAAAAGAAAAAAAAAGGTTAGCTATAGAATGGTACACACACGCACATACATACAGTATATACTGTATGTACATATATTTGCCCTTCTAGTCTGCCACTGCTGGGAATTACTGATGTAATTACTGTAAAATGGCTGGGGATTTCCTCTGCTGGTCTTCCCCAGAGCAGGAATCAACCCTGCTTCTTACTAAGACCAAGTGTGTGTGTGTGTGTGTGTGTGTGTGTGTGTGCACGCACGCGCGCTTGTGTGTGTGTGTGTGCGCGTGTGTGCACATGAATTGTGACTTAAAAAAACAAAAACTTTCAGAAATATCCTCTGTTATCAGCGTTGTTGCGATGTCTTGTCTTTTGTTGATAAAAGCTACATTCTACTTTTTGTAAACCTGTAAGAATAAAACTGAATTTTGTGGTTACCGAGGGAAAAAAATTAAGATTCGGTGTAGAATCTAGGTGGTTATGTACATGATAGCAATGAACCTTTAAACAAATACTACATTTAGACTGACCAAATGCAACTGGGAATTGGGGGAGCATTTTTTTTATGTTTTACACACTTGTATAATGTATATAAACAGTATTTAAATACATTTATGTGAATAAAAATTCTTTCTGATTAGCGTGTGTGTGTGTGTGTGTGTGTGGATGTGAGAAGGAATGTGTATGTTATCAGCACAGCATGCACTCATATTTTATCAGTGTTTGCTGTCACATATCTTCCCCGTAGGCTGTCATCATACATAAAACAAACACACCTATCAGACTTGTTGTCCTTTATGATTCACAGGTTCAGTGATTTGAGAGCTGCAGGTCACTGCACATGTGTATACCCAAAATCCCAGAATTCCAGTCTCCCGCTGGACACAGTCACCCACACGGTCTCACCTAGACTTAAGGACAGGATGTTTCTTACCTGTTCCACTGCTGTAATGTACATTGTAAAAGTGTTATGGTAACTACCATTACAAGGTTCTAATTACATAACTGCAGTTGATTATAGCAAGTACAACATGCCTAAATAAATGTGTATTTATATTTCTTTGTGCTTGATCAAATTAATTTTACCATCATTAAAATCACCAGTATGTATGATCCTGTCCTGTAAGCGATTTCATTGATTTATTGTTATTTGTTAATCCATTACTTTATTTTTAATTCGAACTTGTCAGAAGGAGCATTGTGATTTCATAACACATGCAAGGAAATGTCTATGATTAATCAAAATTGCCTAAGATTTTTATAAATAATTGTTAAAAAATAAGTTTTTATATAAATGAATAAAGTTGTTATATGAATAAAGAAATTTAAATTAGTGCAACAAGTTTATTTCCATCTATTTATAATTATCTTCTTGATCAAGCTTGGCCTTTTCTAGGGTATCAGTGTTACATCAGTATGAGATCAGTGACAAGTTTCAGCTCTTATGGAACCATGATATCCTTAGTTATGCTATTAGTATTGACTGGATATCAGCAATCGCACATTCTGATTGGCTAATCCTACTAGGGTCATGGGGAGGTTGGAGTCTTTCTCAGCCGACACTGGGCGAAGGCCGGGTACACCCTAAACAGCTTGCTAGACCATTGCAGGGCTAAAACACACACATAACCATTCGCACTCACACCTAGGAGTGATTTAGAACAGTGGGAGGAAGCTGGAGTACCCGGAGGAAACCCACGCAAGCACAGAGAGAACACGCAAACTCCACACAGAAACACCCAAGTCCATGTGTCACCTAAACTCGAACCTAGGACCTTCTTTACAATAACTTTTCATACCTTATTCCTCCTAATAACATATTATTTCATAAGACAGTGACATGATTTAAGGACTACATAGTGTGCAAATAAAAAAAAATTGTGAGACTACTGCAAAATATAGTGAAGATGCAATAGGTAGAATCCCAGTAGCATTAGGATGGAGACAAATGCTGGGAGTAAAACATTTCCAATCAGAGCATAAATGCGCCGTCTCTGAGGGCATAATGTAGTCCATGAGATAATTCTATAATGTTAAAGTGATGGTTTTTCTAGGGCAGCACTGTGATGCAGTGATTAGCACTCTCATCTCACAACAAGGAAGTTTTGAGCCTCACAGCCCACTGGAGTTTGCATGTTCCCCTTGCTGTATAGTTTTCCTCAGGGTACTTTGGTTTCCTCTCACTGTCCAAACCCATACATTTTGGGACTACTGGCTGCTCTAAATTGCTCCTAGGTGTGAATGTGAGTGTGAATGGTTGTTTCTGGGATGTTTATTCTTGTGATAAATTGGCACCCAAATCAGAGAGCACCCCTACCAAAGTCAGCTGGTTCCATGGTGTAATGGTTAGCACTCTGGACTCTGAATCCTGTGATCCGAGTTCAAGTCTTGGTGGAACCTGCAGTTGCTGTCCATTTTCTGCAAAATTTCCTCCGGGATCAACAACGTATTCTGATTCTGATTGATTTAGCTCCA
The DNA here is from genome assembly GCA_039654325.1 of Tandanus tandanus. Taxonomy (NCBI): domain Eukaryota; kingdom Metazoa; phylum Chordata; class Actinopteri; order Siluriformes; family Plotosidae; genus Tandanus; species Tandanus tandanus. The sequence continues at coordinate 9,956,288 of JBCNYH010000015.1, forward strand.
GCATTGAATTTTATTGCCGGTAGTGATGTTCCATTATTATCTGTATATGACAATAAAACTTGAAACATTGCTTGGTTCTGTTATCCAAAAAACTCTGTTTGGATTAATCATGTTTTGGTTCATGTTTCTGTAAAGGGGATGATTTCCTATGGAAACGTTCCCATTTATGCTAATGCCTTTAACTTCTTTTATCATCAGTTCAGATTTGTGGGGGGTTTTTTTTTTTTTTTTTTTTTTTTTTTTTTTTATGTAAAACCCACTTTTTTTTCTTGTTAGGAAATGTATGCATACAGTCACATAAATATATAAAAAATAGCTACATCTTTTGCAAATCATAGATTTTTTTTTAACATATTTGAACAAGCAGAAATCTTATCTTTCATGTTTTACCTTGGTGCCTATAGAGAAAGGTGTTAAACAAAACCACAAGGAAATTAGCTTTTGCATTTACCACGTTCATTAATTTTCAATTTCCCAGAGCATTTCTATGGGGGATCATCTTGGCTTTGGCATTTAATAACTATTTCTTCATTTTAAGCCATGCCTTGGTGGATTTGTTAGTGTGCTTAGGAACACTGTCCTGTTGAATGTCCCAACTCTGGTTCAACTTTTTGGACAGATGACCTCACATTAACTTCAAACAATCTTTGTAATAATTCAAAATTCATAGTTGCATAATGACTACAAGCTGCCCAGTTCCTGAAGCAGTAAAACAACCCATAACCATAACAATAATCACCATGCTTTATAGGTGATATTAAGTTTTTCTTCTGTTCACGTGTGTACTGTAACTGCTGCTAGTCAACTCTATCTTTGATTCATCTGTTCAGAGCACATTATCCCAAAATGCATGGTCTTTGTCTATATGGTGATTTACAAAGTGTGATCGCACTCTAATATTCTTTCTGGACAGCAAAGTCTTTCCCTGGCACATGTTGGCAGGTAATCTTTGTGGATTTTTTTTTTTTTAACTGTAGGTGTGTGCACAACATGCCAACAGATGCAAGAGTTGCCAACAGGTGATGATATTTTGGGGTTCCTGGAGACTTCTTTTGTGTTAAAAGGTCTTGTCTTGGGTTCAGTTTGCTGTGGTGTCCAGTCCTGGGTAAATTGATAGTCATTCGAAGATTGTCTTTCTTAAAGATTATTTTCCTTACAGTAAAATTATATTTTACAAATAGTTTAAATCCCTTGTCAGACATGCACAACCTTCAGTAGCTTTAATGGCAAAGAGAAGACCATATGTCAGACTCCATATGTCAGGTTTAAAAACAAGTTCCACCTGCAGGGGGTTCTAATCAATGGCACCTTATCTGGAACACTTGATTCTAATCTTATAGACTTGAAGGTGTGATAATTGTAAAGGTTGTTGTGGCAATAAATGTCCAGTTCATGACGCAAGAGATCCAAATTCATTTTTCAGATGTTTATTTAGCCCTTAGGAAAAAGTAGCATACAATCATTCACACATGTTATAAATCTGTAAAATTCAAGAATTTCAACAAAGTATGATAGAACGATTGACTGTCTTAGAACCTAATTTCTTGCTGTGTCTGTTTTATGATTGGTGTAGCAGAGCATGCAGGGTCTTTGATGATGCTGATGGTTGGGACATGAACAATGTCTGTCAGACAAAAGGGCAACAAAACCTTTGGCAGAGCCTGATAATCATAAGGGAAACTGCAGGAGGGCTACTTCTGAGGGGCTGTAGCACTGGAGGAGCTTCTTGATTGAGCGAACTTCATCTTGGTCTGGCAGATGGATAGAACATCAAATGCATCTGTCGAAAAGGGGCACTGGGGCACATTTTACAGACCCTGGTGATCACAAGAATAAAAACTCCAGGGGGCAAGGTCTGAGAAGTGATAGCAGTGGGTGAGATACTACATAATTATTAATATATTGTTGAAGTAGCATGCAACAGAGCAATATGGACTAGAAATGGGTATCAAGAACCAGTACTAAATTGGTGCGAGTTAACTGCGTTTTGACAAAAATGGCTGCTATCAGAACTTAAGTAATGTTAATTCATTCTAAGATAGCTGGCATGTACAAATAGTTATCTTACTAAGGGTTAACTCATAGTTAGAGTTATTTAAGTTAATTGTATATAATTAAATATATAATAAAGTTATTGTATTTATGTGTCTGAAGGCAAACACAGCTTTGAAATCATAGTGCGAGCTCCATAATTTTTGGAAGAGTAATGTGCAGTAGGATATTATGAGTTAAAACAACTCTTACACCAAAGTTCAACATCAGGGCACCAGATAAAGACAGGAAACTTCATAATATAATATGAAGTCAAAAATACAAAAATATTCTTGTTGTATGTTTTATATATGTATAATATATGTATGTATACTAGTTGATGTGATGGTAAAGTTTTAAGTTACGTAACATTTATTTCAGTCAAGTCAATTAGTTTGTTTACAAACTTTTGTTATCCAGGGTGACTTACATTTGTATACAACTGAGCGAATGAGTGTAAGGGCCTTGCTTTAGGACCCAGCAGTGGCAGCTTAGTGGTACTGGGGCTTGAATCTCTAACCTTCGTATCAGTAACCCAGAGCCTTAACCATTGAGCCACCAATGCCCCTTTTTTGTTGTGGTGACAATTAAAGTATCCCTCACTCATTCACTCACTCATTTGCCAAACTCAGCTGACACTAGGCAAAGGCGGGTACACCCTGAACAGTTTGCCATTGCAGCACAACACACAAACATTCACACTCACTCTTACACACCTAGGGTCAATTATGAACAGTCAATTAGTCTAATGTGCCCGTCTTTGAACTGTGGGAGGAAACCAGAATACACAGAGAAACCCACACAATCATGGGGTCAATGAACCTGGTGTGCTAACCACTAGGTTACTGTGCCTAAATTAAATATCCTGTCATTAAAATTATCACAGTAACTGAAGGGCACCATGCTGTATGTGATTTTATCTCTAAACGTTCTGCTATTATTTAAGTCTCAAACGTCCTCAGACGTGCACCAGACAAATTTGACACGAAGTCATGGATTGAGAACATGAACACTATCAAAACAATGCTCCACTATATGTTAAAAAGAACCAGACAAGCAAACCAGGTTAAGATATTTTGGGATTTGTCTGTGTAAAAGTGTGCCAATAACTTGTACTGTGCTTGCAGGTACTGAAGAGAGTGTCACTGCACAAAGAGTTTCACTATTTAGGATCATGATCATTATGAGTGGCATTATATAATGTAGCTATTGGATTTTAAGGCTGTGGGTTATTGTAGGGTTACCACGTGTCCGGTTTTATTATAGACAGTCCGGTTTTGAGCTTTGTTGGCCAGTTGGCAGTTTTTAGTTGATGTACTTCTGTCCTGTCACTGTTGCTTTTATACTCTTATGCTTATACTCATAAATATTCCACCAATCAGAAGAGATCATGTGACTCCACATTGCAGAGGTTTCAGTTTGCAGGAAAAAGGCAAATGTGTTCTGAAACGGCATTTCAAACTGTATATACATCACACCAGGGATACCGTCTCTGTTTTGTATATACTGTTTAGCCTAGTTTAGAATTTTGTGCATTGAAATGCAAGCTGGGTGGTTAAGTTGGGTTTGGGATAAAAAAGGTCAGTGAACCCACTATTTTCCAGTTACAGCTACTTTCAAAAAATTGCCGTTCTATAGAATATCGTAACCCCTCAGCCAGGATGCCTCAAGCGCACAGTGGACAAAAGCCATCCCTCATACAAACAGTTTCGGTCAATCAACATTTTCTTAGCCACCCTACACACAGGTTTAGGTCATAGGGAGTGCCTATGCAAAATATCAGAAAGCTATCATGCCTATGAACCGAGCAATGGCCTGGACAAACTTTATATGTTCAAGGTCACTGTGCCAAGGTCAAAGGTTATATATGTAAATTAGCTACACCACGCACAGGTTTAAGTCATAGGGAGTGCCTATGCAAAAGTTCAGAAAGGTGGCCTGTGCATGAGCCGAGCAATGGCCCGGACAAAGTTATTGTCACGCTGCCCGGCCGCCTGGCCGCCAAGCCAACGACAATACCCCTCTAGCCATAACCGGCTAAGGAGTGAAAAGCAATCGAATATGCATGTTTATCTGTGCTATGCATCAGTTATGTGTCTATTGAAAGGGTGTTCTCTGTTGAAAACTTACTGCTTCTCCTGAAATATTTATTCAACTTTTCTTCTGTAAGGATTTTTTTTCTTTCTGATTTTTCAATTTTCTTGTGTTTTCTTTACTAAAATAGATGAGTGGCAGTGTTTTCTGACGTTTTTTTTTATTATGATGTCTGCTATCTCCACGATTAAAAAAAAGTGCGCGGCTCCAACATTTATGAACACGCTTGGAACATGATTGGAGTACAAAAAGGGGGCAGGGGGCATCCACGAGACGAAACTTGATGGAATCGCGTTGCCAAGTTCATCAAGATCCCCTACGATGTTAAGGTCTGCTAAGCTCTACTACGTTCTACTACGACTCATTTTATCAGGATCGGCATCAAATTGTAATAAATAATAATAAACAGTCAAATTGACAGTCAAAATATTTTCACAATCAGCATGATTATTGTTTCACCAAGTTCCCTCAAGATCATCACGAATCCATCCAGTTCCCTCAAGATCATCACGATTCAATCCCACAACCCCCCACGCTCATCAAAATTTGCTCAAATCGCGGACATCGTGCCCAGGTGTAAACCCAGGGTCAGTTACTGAAAAAACAAACCTGCCCATGTACACACTATATCTAAATGTATTACATTTTAGGAAATGTCTTTTTCATCTTCAGACATATGCTTTAATTTTAGTTCTGTCCTATAGTAGATGTTAACTGGGTAACTGGTACTGCAAAAGTATCCTGCTATCGTTTGTCCGTGCATATGGGGCCTCACCACGAAATGAGTCCAGAGTAAAAAAAAGTGCATTCTGAAATATAGCAATTTGAGACGAAAGTGTATTCAAAATATAGTTTTTTTTACTTTATATCCATAAATGCATTACTTATACTAATATGTGTCAGTCAACAAGATATTGTGTATTGTGTTTTGCTTTTTGTGAATGTTGTATGTTGTTCTGTTTTATTATATTTTGTGTGTGAGTGTTGTGGTGTGATGTTATATCTCATGCAGCCTGCACTTTAAGGTTAGCTTTTTAATTTTGTTGTACTTGTACAATGACAATATTGACAATAAAAAAATTTTTTTTTAATATATATACATATATTGTACTGTATACCAGCCAATAGACGAGACCTTATGTCAAATATATGTATGCCATACAACTTTATTTTCTGTCAAGAAAATAAAAAATTTTTGGTAATTTGTTAGGATTGCCTGTACCAAATGTATCAAATGACCCCTTATCGACTTAACTGGACTCATTCTGCATGTTTAGTGTCATTGTCTAATGATATTTAGTGGAAAAAACAATTATAAAAACCTGATTATTAAACTAATGTACTTAAAAATGACGATTAAGAAATTGAGGAAAAGGTGATGATGGAAGTGTGATGAAAAGGGAAACTATGAAAGCAATACTTGTGAGAGTTTGATTTTTAAGAGTTAATGAATCAAGGAGCAGAACGAAGCATAGCTTAAAGCAGCAGACTGTGAAACCGCATTAGGAAAACAGGATGATTATAACAAGCCTATTTTTGATTCAGTGGAATGAAACACACCTCTAAAACACCTCTCATCTACTCTCTTCAAGGTGACGCTTGAGGGTATAGGATAAGTGTGTTCAAGGCGCCCTAATTAGACTCATAGCTCTTTTTCTTCTTCTGTCCAGTTTCATGGCTGCATTGAGACCACTGGGACTCCTGGGATGCAGAATGTGGGTCCTCTTCACCCTTGTCCACCTCACTATGGATCTCTCCATGTGTGCTCCAATAGGGACTGGGCTTAGGCTGCTCCCTCGGTCACTGCCTCGCTTACGCACTCGTCTTCTCACCCGGGATGTACCCAATGGTCAACACTGGAGGACTCTGGGTACCTGGCAGCGTGGTATCTCACATCCTGTGCCATTACTTGGCCTTCAAAGAGGAGGTGGAAGAGAGGGGTTGGAGTCCAAATCACGGCCACAGAGGAACAAGCGCCATATTTGTGAGGACTGCACGTCCAGTTTCCCTGTCTCAGAGGGAGGCGAGTCATTGGAGTTTTTGGATGGGAGTAAAGCTGACATTATACAGCACTTGTTGCGACAACGTAGGCAGTTGAAGTGGGATAGTTATGACAGTTATTCACAGGAAGGAAGGACCACTACAGTGGCAGGATTTATTGACTGGGGGCCCACTGGGACAGATGATGGAGCAGAGGATGATGTGAAAGTTATCCCCAAGACCACGGCCACTGCAAAGGCCACTACCACCACTACTACCACCACTACAACTATCACAACGACACGCAGCCCGCAAAGGACTCATGCAGTGGTCACCACCACCCGTCCAAGGAGGCAGAGTACCACACAACCTGCTGTTAATCTCGGCGTGACTGCCAAGCCACAGAAGCCAATTGGGTATACACCAGGTAAGAGCATGTACAAAGTTAGACCAAATTTTTGTAGGTGCAAATTATAAAAATATTATGCATCTTTTGTCAGTATCATAGTGTTTAGGTTTGTTACACGACACTCTCATGGGTGATAACCTTAGCCATACATGATGTGTGAAGGCTAATATAACACACTATGAAGGCTTATATACATTAAATATATAAATATAAATATATAAACTTATATTAAATATTGGTAATGCTGTCATTAGCCAATACTGTACAAGCTTTTAGATATTTTCAGACACAAACATACATAGAAATTACAAATCATATCCATAATACAAAAGGTGCAAATTATCTTTAATTACTCTGTTTAGTTTTATGATTTAGTTTGATAAAATTATTTTATAAATGTATATAAATGCTTTATTTCTATAAACCAATTTATTCATTGTCCTTTAGCTGCACATAACATTTTTTTTTCAAGTACATTTACACTAGGCATTTCTACATTAACTTATGTCATATCATTATCTTCCTGTGCTTGCATGGGTTTCCACTGGATACTCCGGTTTCCTCCCACAGTCTAAAGACATACACATTACGCTAAATGGCTGTTCCAAGTTGCCCATAGATTTGAGTTTAAATTATTGTGTGTGGTCTGGCAAGCTGTTCAGGGTGTACCTTGGCTTCGCCCAGAGTGATGAGATGTGCTTCAGCCTCCACATCACCCTAATAAAGGATAAAGCTGTTTCGGAAAATGAGATGAAATTAATAATCATTAAAAAGCTTATTTAATGTGTTCTACGAATAAGATTTCATTAGATGTTTATCTAAATGATTATCTGTTTCCACTTGTTTCTTACAGTCATTTTTCACAGCTTCCATTTGAGCAAACTTAACTTTATGTAACACACCTTTTTGAATAGTTTTGTTATTTTAATTATGAAACTGTCTGTAAATATTTAAATAAACTGACCGTGGTGTAGTGGTTAGCACCCCGCCTCACACCAAGAAGGTTCTGGGTTCGAGCACTGTTGGCCCAGCGTGGGCGTTTTCTTTGTAGAGTCTGCATGTTTTCCCTATGCTTGCGTGGGTTTTCTCTGGGTTCTCCGGTTTTTACCTACAGTCCAGAGATATTCACATTGTGCTAGTTGGATATTCTCGATTGCGTGTGAATGTGAGTGTGAATGGTTGTGTGCTTGTGTTGGCTTTGCAATGGTCTGGCAAGCGGCTCAGAGTGTACCCCTCCGATGCCTAGAGTGGATACACTCCAGTCTCCTGGTGACCCTTATAGAGGATAAAGCTTTCGGAAAATTAAATGAAATAAATTAGTGTATGATTTGACAAAGTAAAAAAATATATCTATATTTAGGAATTATTTTATTCATATATTTAAGACATACCACCTGATCTTGATGATTTTAATTTGTTTGTATTATTATATAATTAATTCCTGCAATATTTTTACTTATGTTTGATGAATGGTTAGCTGCATTTGCATAAACATGGGATTCAGACCTTTCTTGTAACTAAACAAACAGACAAACAAAAAAAAGCTGCTTTGTTCTATAAATCTCTATTTTTAATATGTTAGACTTGTATATCATGTGCCTGTTTTTTTCCCTGTAAATACATATTATATGGCTGCCATATGCTTTTGTGCTCTTTTCTCAGTCCTTTATGGTGGTGTTAATCCACCATTTTGTATGTAGGTGTTTCAAGGATTTTGGCTTTGGCTATATAGTAGCCAGCCTGTTGATCTTCAGGCTTAATGCCACCTCAAGAGATCTATTATCATAAACCACATAAATCCAGTTAAAATTGGCATCATGGTGAGTCTGGGTGCAACAGGCAGCATTTCCTATCCTGTGTGAGGTATGGTGTTGAAGTGAAAACAGTTCTCTGGATGGCTTAACTTACTAAATCTTAAAATGCAGATTTTTTAAATCCTGAAAACAGGATTAAGTTATATTATAGACTAATCCACCTGCACTGCTCGTATACCAGTTTGTCAACAGCTATTACAGCCCTCACTTGTACTATATATTTGCAGTGTATATGAGGTCACAGGTCATGTAATTAACAAACACATGTTGCTTAAAGATGTGATAAAGAATAAATAAAGGTTTGACTTTGGTTAAACTGTTTGGGATGGAAAAGATGATGGTACACACAACAATTTTGAGATAAAAAGCACAATATAGTAATACGCAGCTTATGAAAGTCATATTTTATATGCAGATTTAAGAACATAACCATATTAAGTTTTTCAGAATACAGTATATTATGGTATGATGGTGCAGTAAGTAGAATAATTTAATATTTGCAGAAAAATATATATTTTTTTCTTTTGAGAAAACCATAGTACATAATATCCAGAAATGATCTGCAGTTTAACCCTTTCTCTTGTACTCCTCCCTACTTTTTTGGTATCTCTAAGTCTTGCCTAGAAATATTAGTTTTAGAAATTAATTTCACTTTAATGGTTCCAGAGAGAATTGTAACTGTAGGGACCATCTGAATATATTTTACTTAGTAAAACCCTGTTAAAGGGATTTACTTTATTTTACCAGCATGATTTATTTTTGTTTGTAGGTTAAACATTTAGCTACCTGTGGCATTGTAGCTATTTTTAGCATGTAACAATCTGCATGCAGTTGAATAAATCACTGGACTGCAGTGTGGAACTTGAGGGTGATTGCCCTTGGCTCTATGTCAGTAAAATGTCTTAATATGCATTGTAATCAATCCTTTAGTGCCCTAGTAGGCAACTCCATATAATCTAAAAAAAAATGCACTGAGGTACGTTTTGAAAAATACATTTCTTGTATATTTATCTTTGCCAAAGATGTTATGTTTTTGTTGATCTTGGTTTGTTTTTTAACAATTATAACAATTTTTCTGTTCAGCTCCATAAGTAAAGACTAAAATGCTTCCACAAAAATCATACCAGTTCAACATGCGTAAGATCTATCAGAAACAAAAGTTTGGTCAAGATCTAATGTTGAAATGTATAGGGCTTATTGAGAAATGAATTGTGAAAATAATATTTATCAGAAGTGAAAATGAGGGACATGAGCTGCACTGGTGGAAGTTTGTACTCTGCCAAGAACAGTGCAAGTTTCATCGATAACATTTTCACAAATCGATAATGTTTCCACACAGTTGTATCTCAACATGTTTTAACCCAGCTAACACACATTTTGCAACATTATTGTGACGTTGCATGAAAGTCATAATTTGGTTGGCTGCACAAAACGCTATCTTAACATGACCATGTTAAACAATAATGTTTTTGGTTTTATGACTTTTATGCACAGCGTTGTTTTGACATTGCCTAAATGTCGCACACATCCAAGCCCCCAGTACGAAGTGATCTAGTGTAGGACAAGGACTGTGCACTTCTGGGGTTTCGTTTTCTTTTTTTTTTTTTTCTTTTTTTTTCTTTCTTTTTTTTTTTTTTTTAAACCTGTGCTGTCCAGCATCATAGCAAACAGAATGGCAGTCTGGTTGCAGTGTTGTGCCGAACAAATTTGCTTTTCCAAGGGGAG
>JBCNYH010000015.1:9987153-10005110 GCA_039654325.1 Tandanus tandanus
ACACACACACACACACACACACACACACACACACACACACACACACACACACACACACACACACACACACACTGTCACGTCCTCACTGCCTCTGACATGCTGCTAACAGTCCCGGTCAACAGTGAAACATGCAGGCAGTAAGCACAGGCACTTACAGTAGTGTGCAGCAGGGGAGCACTTGGGGCTTAGGTGTCTTGCTCAAGGGCACTTTACCCATGAAGGTGGAAGGAGGGGAAGGTGCTGCTCAAATGTATGTTGGTGTAATGGTTAGCACGTCCACCTCGCAACAAGAAAGTCCTGAAGTTTGCATGTTCTCCCTGTGCTTGCGTGGGTTTCCTCCAGGTACTCTGATTTCCTCCCACTGTCTAAACACATGCATATTAGGCTAATTGGTCGCTCCCAATTGCTTCTAGCTGTGAGTGTGAATGGTTGTATATGTGTTGGCCCTGAGATGGACTGACAAGCTACTGGTGACTGGCTACCCCGCCTTTGCCCAGGGTTGTCTGAGATAGGCTCCAGCCTACCTGTGATCTGAGTTGGATTAGTTCGGCAAATGAATAAATAGAGCATATGCTCTCATCAACACACCACCACCAAACTTCCGCACCAAACTTCCTCCTCTACTTATTATAGCCACCAGCTGCCAGTGAAACATGGTTATAACAAAAAATTCAAGACCAGTTAAACAAACAGTGAGATTTATTAACTTTCCATTAGTTATAACACCTGCTATGGTTAGATGGACATTTATATGAAATGGTGAAAACTGAGAAAAGTTTAACCGGGGATATTTTTCTCTGAAAATTGGTTTCAGTATTTACCTCTCCTCAGGCTCAGACCGAATGAAATGACACATTGCCCTTCTCTTTGATTCTGTAACCCAGGGAGTAATAGACATACCTTGAGCACCGGTCCCTCTCTGTATTATACAGCTTTGTCTCATGAATGTGATGGGTTACTTATGACGGCTGGGGAATGAGTCCCCTGATAGAAATCAATATGGGGAACAAGAGGTGAATCAGCCTGTTAGATTTTGAGTGTTGTTCAAGGTCGAGTGTGAAACACAAGTCTCATAAAAACTCTGGCATTCCATCGTAAACAAAACTCCCTTACCCCTGGCTTTCTGCATCCATCAGAGCATGAAAGAACAGGGTAGAGACATGAAGGAGATGAGGAGAGAGATGCAGACCATGTGTTTATAGCAAAAAGAAAAATATAATTAAAAAATATATATTTAAAAATGGGGGAGGCACCATGGTGTATTGGTTAGCACATCCGCCTGACAGCAAAAAGGCCTGGGTTCAATTCCTGGGATCAAGCATTTCTGTGTGGACTTTGCATGTTCTCCCCGTGCTTTTCTCCATTTACTCTGGTTTCCTCCCACATGCACCCAAAAACATGCACAGTAGGCTAATTGGCTGTTCCAAATTGCCCCTAGGTGTGAGTGAGAGTGTGAATGGTTGTATGTATTTTGTCCCTGCAATGGCCTGGCGAGCTGTTCAGGGTGTAGCCCGCCTTCGCTCAGAGTCGGCTGAGATAGACGCCAGCCTCTCCGCGACCCTAATAAGGATTAAGCAGCTTAAAAAATGAATGAATTAATTAATGATGTTTAAAAATGTTCAATATCCAGTTCGTATGTCAAAGTATGTACCACCCCATGGGTTCTTAACAAAATAAGAAAAATGTACCTTTATTTGATAATCTGTAGAAAAATGTCCATTTTTAACTTACAAATTGTAAGGCAAAATCTCCAGACAAAATGTGTCTTTAGGAGGTGAAATGCATGCTCAGTTGTGTTAAGGTGTGATGATTGACTTGCCCATTTTAAATGCTTATACTTTATTTCACTTGGTGAAATCCTTTGTGGTGTTGAGAGTGTTTTGGGTCATTAACTTGCTGCATAATTACGTTTCATTAAAATTTTCCTGTAGACTTTTGAGTTCATTCTGCTGCTAGCACCATGAGTGACATTAGTGAGCCTGTTCCAGAAACACCCATGCAAGCTCAAACCATGTCATTGCCTCCACCATGCATGACTAGTAAGCCTGTATGTTTGGATCCTGTATTTCCCTACATTTGGCCTCTTTATTACATTGGTAGAGTTGTAGAGAATTTTAGTTCCAAAGCCTTTGTGGCACATCTCTGTACTTTGTGAACATCAACGTGACTATATTTATAGCGATGACTCTTGTGGCAGTGTTTCTGTATTTCTACTCTGGAAGTCGCTCTTGAGTAGTTGACTTTAATAGCTGCACCCCTACCCCTGGAGGGTGCTAGTGATGTGACTGATTGTTGTTTTTGAGGGGTTTTTTTTATTTTATTTTTTTTACAATGTTTTTGTCATCAACTGCTGTTGTTTTTCTTATCCAACCTGTTCAGTTTCTGATTAGAACCCTAGTGATTTCTTTCTTTTTCAGACATTCCAAGTCTTTTTTAAACAACAAATGCAGTCTCCACAGGTGAACCCAAGTGTTAAACCCAGAGTACATATTCAGATCTGTTAACAGGGCAACAAGAAGCATCTGTACCTCATCATGTCATTTTCTGAACCGCTTCATCCTTTATTAGGGTCATGGAAAGGTTAAAGCCTATCTCAGTCGACTCTGGGCGAGGCAGACTTGAAAAATTCCTCACTTGAAAAATTGGGTGGTTCAAACAAAAGGTGTCTTGTTCTAATTTGTTTAACACATTTAGATCTATAATAGGAACACAAATTGAAAATTGAAATTCTGCTCAATTTCTCACATTCTTCTTTTAATCTCAGCAAAGAATTTACTTTACAGGGTACATACAGGGGACAGTAACACAGTATGCTTAAATCCTGCTAGGGTCGCGTGAAGACTGGAGCCTATCTCAGACAACACTGGGCAAAGACAAGGTACACCCTGAACAGCTTGCTAGACCATCGCAGGGCCAACACACGCAACCCTTCACACTCACACCTAGTGGCAATTTGGAACAGCCAAATAGCCTAATGTGCAAAAGGAAACCGGAGTACCCAGGGGAAACCTACGCAACCACAGGGAAAACATGCCAACTCCACACAGAAATGCCCGAGATGAGGCTCTAAACCAGAGCCTTCTTGCTGTGAGTCGGATGAGCTAACCACCACACCATCGCACTCCCCGGACAGTATGCATCACTTTCTTAATTACACCAAGGATATCACACTGGAACAACTATTTGTTATATTGTATTATTATTATTATTGGGCTAAAACCCTGCCGAGGCTTTGCTCATCACCTTTAAAGCAGCATAGGTTTGCAGGATGTTTTCTAGTCAGTGAGAAGGAGATAACATTAACCTGCTGTAACCACACAACTGAATAGAGGCAAAGGAAGTGAACTTGTCCTCATGCATATGCAGAACCACACAGGCCAAAGTGTCAGCTAAGCAATCAGGACAGCTCAGCACATCGATATAGGCTAAATAAGTGTTTGAACCCCCTGACAGCAGGTAATACAGTGCAGTGGAGAAAGGGGGGGGGGGGGGGATTACCAAAGGGCTACCTACACGCTCAAAGTGTGGAACATTGCTTCTTAGGTGCAATCAAACTTCTGTAGAGCTGCTTATTCAATCTGAACTGCCTTGGCACAAGTGAGCTGCTGTTATATAAAGTCAATGAAATGTCAAGGCCAGTTATAATGTTGTGAGTGTTTCAGAATTGGGCCAATAGTATTGTGCCACTGTAGAACTCAACTCTTTATCATCTTACAGTTCAGAGTCCAGGCTCACTGCAGAATGTTAGCATATTTGAAGTGATGATTTGTTATTATGTCAGTTATTACTAATGTTAGGAAAATTGTAAGAAATCTGGCAAAACTTTCTTTGCCTCTTTACTAAAACTTACAAAGGTTTATTTGACGTACTGAGCTATAGCTGTTTAAATGCGGCAAGAGCTAGGGCCTGAGGCACTGTTTACGGGTTGCCTGTCGATCCATCTGTCTGTCCGGGTCATTCTTTTGAACGTGATATCACAAGCACTTTCTAAGGACAGTGGTGGCTCAGTAGTTAAGGCTCTAGTTTTCTAATCAGAAGGTGGTAGTTCAAGGCCCAGTACCACCAGTCTGCCACTGTTGGGCCCTTGAACTGCTAAGTTGTATAAATGAGATAAAAATGTAAGTCACTCTGGAAAAGTCTGTCAATTTTTTCATATATGCCCACCTTGACTCAAGAATGCACTGATTACATTTCAGAGACCACTGCTGTCTTGTGTGGGCCATTCTTGTGAACACGAAATCTCGAAAATGCTTGTATTTACTTTATGCTACACTGTGACGCTCATATAGTTGACTAGCTCTGTAATCTCATTTATTCATTTTCTGAACCGCTAAATCCTAATTAGGGTCGCGGGGAGGCTGGTGCCCATCTCAGCTGACTCTGGATGAAGGCAGAGTACACCCTGGACAGCTCACCAGGCCATTGAAGGCCTGAAACACGCTGACGGCAACCCAATGGCCAACTCTTTACGAACAACAGCAATGTTTTTTTTACATGCTTCTCACCTCAGTGAGAGACATGGCTGGTCTTTGATAAACCAGTTAGCTGCATTTGGGGAGCAGAAGTGACAACTTGGTAATAGTGGGGCTTGAACCCCCGACCTTTGGATCAGTAACATCCTTCTAAACTTTCAAAAAACTAAGACATCTTACATCATACTACCACTGACACCACCCCAGTACTCATATTATGATTACTAATAGAACACTTGAGTCACCGTCATGTTGACAGCTGTGCTGAGGCACTGTGTTTGGTAAGACTGCTGCAGTAAACCTGCTCCATCGGAGGAGTGTAGAATAAAAACACTCACCCTCACATGTTTAGCATTGTGTTTTAGCTGGCTCAGTCTGCCTGCCTTAATCTCCCAGCTTACACATGTTTATCAATTCAGCTATACAATCAGAAATCCTGATGCACATAAATCGATTTAAATGGAAACATTCTCAAGGCTAATTAGCAACAATGATGAAGCCTTGCACAGAAATTAGAATGTGCCCCTAACGAGACAGTAGCAACTCATTAAAAAGTGCAGGCTAATGACCGGTGTAACATATCAAGTTCGGTGTATTAAAAAGTAGGTTAGAAATTGGTGGCAAGGTGGCATAGTGGTTAGCATGTCGACCTCATAGCAAGAAGGTCTTGGGTTCAAGTCACAGGCTTTGCATGGAGTTTGAATGTTCTCCCCATGCTTGCAGGGGATTCCTGCGGGTACTCCAGTTTCCTCCGACAGTTCAAAGACAAATTGCCCCTAGGTGTGTGTGTGTGTGTGTGTGTGTGTGTGTGTGTGTGTGTGTGTGATTGTAAGCCCTCAAACTGTCTGGTGAGCTGTTCAGGTTGTTCCCTGCCTTCGCCCAGCTCCAGCCTCCCTGTGACCCTAGTAGGAGTAAGAAGCTTGGCAAATGAATGAATGAATGTTAGAAAATCTCTGGTGGCAAAGCATGGTGAACAAATCTCAAAAGCACACCAGCTTTTGAACATTAAATAAAAAAATAAATAAGTAAATAAATACATACTTCCATACTTTATTTTTGATGAACATGGTGGATAAAATAAACTGTATTTTGTATTTCCAATATCTTAAATATTGTGAAGCACAAGCAGGATTTCAGCTCACTGCTTGCTGCTGAGTCACATTTTTTCTGAATCATGAATCACCTCCGCTTTCATGTGAAGATGACTCTGCCTCTCAATGGGACTCAGTGGGCTGATCTACTTCTCAAATGCATTTATTCATTTTTAAACCAAGTAGCTTGGCTATGTAATCCATTATAAATAGACTATTGTATTGACCTTATAGAGAATATAAAGGCCACATTGTTTTAGGTTCTGATGGATTTAAAACATTGTAAATTATGTTTAGAAAATTAATTGATTTGGTTGACGGTCAACTGGCACCTTCCTGTGGAGTGTGCATTGTCTTCCATTGCTTGTGTGGGTTTCCTCTGGTTTCTCGTGTGTCCTCCAGCAGTCCAAAGATGTTGATTAAGTCCACTGGCTACTCTAAATGGCTTGTAAGTGTAAACATGAAAGTAACTGGTTGTTTGTCTTGGTGGTATTAGCCCTGCAATAGCTTGGCAAGCATTACAGGGTGTATCCCAGTGTAGCTTAACCTGTGACCCTGAAGGAAAAGCAGTATAGATAACAGATAAATGGATGGAAGTTGAATGTAAAAGGACAAAGTTAAAAACAGGTAAGGTTAGTCTTAAGGGCAAAGATATAAATACTTTGTTATAGAATGTGGTGATGTGTAGACATTTATGGTTAAGTTGAACTTCATTACCTCCGCCAAAGAGGTTAAGTTTTCACCGGTGTTTGTTTGTTTGTTTGTTTGTTTGTTTGTTTGTTTGTTTGTGTGACTGTTAGCAACATTACTCAAAAACCTAAGAACGGATTTTGATGAAATTTTCAGGATGAGATCAGAAATGAAAGGAACAATTGATAAAATTTTTGCAGTGATCCAGATTATGGTCTGGATGCAGGTAATTTTTAAACATTTTTTAGCACGGACGTAGTCATCAGAGATGCTGTGTCCGGACCATACTGTAACGTAACTTCCAGGCTTGTGTTCACCTTTTATTCAAGGCAGGCCCTATACACAGTGCAATCATATAAATGGCTGCACGTTTGCATTGTAGGGCTCAATTAATAAACAAATGTTGCATTTATAAAAATGCTGCATTTCTTACAATACCATATGGGGTACTGAACGGCCTTGGTGGAGGTCTGCGCTCTCCGAGTGCTTTTCTAGTTCATTCATTCACTTACCAAACTGTTTAATTCGGGTAGGGTTGCGCAGAGGCTGGTGCCTATCTCAGCTAACTCTGGGCAAAGGTGGGATACACCCTGGACAGCTCAACAATCCATTTCAGGGCCAACACCCACAACCATTCAAACTCGCGCATAGGGGCAATTTGGAAGAGCTAATTAGCCTAACGTGCCAAGCAAGTGGGTTTCCTCTGGGTAAATGCATGGGAGAACATGCAAACTCCACACAGAAATTCCCTCGCCAAGCCCTGAACTCGAACATATGATTGCTGTGAGCCGGTCGTGCTACCCATGACGCCATCACGCCGCCCCAGTTAAACTTCTTTTAGAAAAAAATATGACTTGTCTTATATTACTACAGTATGCTATTTTTAAATTGTTTACTAGATGGTGAATTTGGCAGGTTCATCAGTGATATTTCTTTTCTTTTCAAGTCAGTCTAATAGAGTCGTTTCTTATGGGGTTAGGGATTATGGATTTTTTTTTTCATTTAAAGGTTACAGTTTAATTGCTAGCTACATTTTACAACATTCACATTATGTCTTATACAAGTTTAAAACAGTTATTTTTTAATCTTACAGTAAAATGCTGAGCAAACTGTATAAAATAAAATACAGAGCATACTTAATCAAATAAATCAACATAAAATAAATGTTTCGTATGAGATAATAGCTCCTGTTTACTTGTCCGTCTCCATCCCACCCTCACAGGATCCTGAATTGTGGGTAGTCCAAAGTATAGGCAATGGAATTGGACTTCCTCCACAGGATTGCTGAGACTGTTTGCTTGACAGTCTACAAGAGCCTTGGAGCAGAGCCCTTGAGAGGAGCTCTTGAAGTGATTTGTGCATCTTACGAGAACAGCCCCAGGAGTCGTATTAAGCAGATCCCACTGGACGAAAGCCTTAACACAGACCCTGGAACAGACCCTGGACCTGCAAGAGAGATTATATCTCAGCATTGGCAAGGGAGCATCAGGGGATTCCCCGGAAGAAGCTGGAATCTGTGGCTTGGGATAGAAAAGTCTGGAAAGACCAAATCAAAGCAGACCTACAAATGAATAAATTATATAATTCTGCATTTCTTTTTTGAACTGAAACATCCGCACCATTGTTGAAATCCTGAGGTTTTAGTTATAACTCTATGGTTCTACTGTTTTTCCCCTCAATGTTTCTCTGCTAATTTAGTCATAGCCAATTTCCATACTCCAATGCCTCCCTATCACATGACTGCAACCAATCTGGGAGGGGTAAGAGCAAGCATGTGCTTCCTCAGAGATATGTGATGCTTGCCGTTCGCATCCTTTTGAACTGCTGCGCATGTTTGTTCAGGGGCAGCATAACACTCTCAAAGCGCTATCTGCCCCATTGTATACATGAGTCTACTGGTGATCTTTTAGGTAACAGGGATGCGAGTGTAAACCATCATTCCCTCCACTGAGAGCTCGGAAAATCAGGTGCCATAGGCCCCCGGTCATAGATGGCTGGATTCGAAATCTCCAATCTCTTGTCAATGTGCCACTTGGGAGCCTCCTGCTACTGTTGTTGGATCATCAGAATCACTTTTTACAAAAGGATAAAGCAAATGTCGGGGACACAGTCACATAGGGGATTAGTATTCTTGCCTCACAGCTAGAAGTTCCTGTGTTTGAACCACCTGCCCGGCAAGGGCATTTCGGTTTAGTTTTCATGTTCTACCCAGGCTTGTGCGGGTTTCCTCCGGGTGCTCCATGCTTGTGTGGGTTTCCTCCCACAGTTCAAAGACATGT
This sequence comes from Tandanus tandanus, assembly GCA_039654325.1. Taxonomy (NCBI): domain Eukaryota; kingdom Metazoa; phylum Chordata; class Actinopteri; order Siluriformes; family Plotosidae; genus Tandanus; species Tandanus tandanus. Next base: position 9,995,686 of record JBCNYH010000015.1, read on the forward strand.
ACATTAGGCTAATTGGATATTCTTGGTGTGAATGTTAGTGTAAATGGTTGTTTGTCTGTGTTGGTCTGGCGAGATGTTCAGGGTGTAGCCTGCCTTCACCCAGAGTCGGCTGGGATAGCCCCCAGCTTCCCCACAACCTTTAACAGGATAAGCGGTACGGATAATGAATGAGCGAATAAACAAGATGTATTGTTCATTTTAGTACCTATGTGGTAGACACACATATTTAAGTGGGATCTGTTGTAAAAGTATATGAAAACAGCAAGGTAGTGGAGATTCATTGCATTTATTAGAACAGATGCTCATGCAGGGCTGTTGGTCTCTGTTCCAGAGTTGATCCATAGCTTTCATTACAGTATATTAAATAATGCTAGTGGTTTGGCATGAGCGGGACTGAAACGTTCATTGAATTAGATCAAGTTGTGTATTGGAGAAGGAAACATAACCTGAGGCCTTGGTACTTATGTATTTTGAAGTAGTGTGTTTGGAGTGTAACCTAGTTTGCACAACCTCAGTTTCTTTCTCACTTTTGAAGAAAATTGAGACTTTCGTAGCACAATAAGAAGACAGTGATAGGGGTATTTCAGCCAGCACTAAGCACTCAGCACCAATGACATATTGGTGCTGTAATCTGGGTTATTTTTCCCTTGCTGTTCCAATCATACCATAAACACAAAGTTCAAGACCTGCTACTCTTCTATCTCACTCATCTGAGTTTGAGTCACATCACTACAAGTTGAACCCTATGACCTGTTGTGCGCTGTGCATTCCAAAGTACCTGCACTGAATGACAATTAAATATGGCATTTCAATGCTTCAATCTTTCATAATATGCCATGTTCAAACACATTTAAAAGGTTATGTTTGCACAAAAAAAATGTATTGATTTAGCCTAAAGAACATGGTCTCATTTTGTATCCTTGCCAGAGTAATGAATATCACATAAATTACAAATGAGACGACTGTGTAAAGAGTGTGGAATCATTATTGAGGAAAATCTGTCAGTGCATTCTTTCTGGCCTCCGTGCTCAGTTTGCCACTTTACCAAGTAGAATGTCCGTGCCAGGTGTCTTCAGGTCATGCAGAGTGTTATTGCTCCTGAAGCAGAACTTTATGAATCTTCGACTCTCAATGGCAGCCCATATCACTCAGCAGCAGCCCTCTTCTCTTAATGTGTCAGACGATTATGTCAGTCTGGTGGCAGATTGCCTCGTTTAGAACATCTTTGCTTCATCATTCATTGAAGATGAAGGTGCTCTCAGGTCTTCACCTGGTGTATAGTATTTGTTCAAAATTAGATATGGAGGGCCAGGGTTTTTTTTTGAGTTAGCTAAAGCCTCAGGGCCTTATGGTTTATCTGTAGCCAGGGGTCGGAAAGGCTGAGGTATTTAATCCTATCACAAGATTGCATGAATTTACTAACACAAGGCATGATAAAGCTGCTCTGGGTGTACATTTCAGAACTGCAGCACTGACTGTTCAATATGTGCAATTTGCTGTAATAACCTTCACTGTCATTTTTGGAACATTTGGCTCTAACTGTTGAAACATTTTCTGTTGAGTGATATCAGCACATCGTGATAGGTTTTGAGCTTTTTATTCATTTTGCTTTTCCAAGGTGCCAAGGTGATGTGCTTGAGAATATCAAACTTGTGAAAAGTAGTATAAGTAAAATACAGACAGGTGACAATTTAAAGACACAAAAATACCAAAGAGCATTAATTTAATGTGATCTGCCACAGATTCTAAAATACCTTGTGACTTTACAGGAACGCTAAATGCCATTCTTATTAAGATAAGGTTTTAAGATATTCCATCAAAGTTTCTGACGGTCGTGAAGAGTACTATCTAGCATTTCGCTCTGGAATATATCATAATATGTGTTGCTGTCTGGTATCTGCGAAGGCCATGGCATGCAGTATTGCCTTCATTCTTGCTAGAAAATGTACAGTGATCCCCGCACCCTGTGGATGGGGTCAGAGTCACCCTGGAAGAGACAATATTTCACAAGATAAAATTGCTTTATCGTAGGATAAAAGTGACCATTCAGAACAGCTTAGTGTTAATTGGAAATGATAATAATAATAATAATAATAACAATGATGATGATGATGATGATGATGATGATTGTTTATTAGCAAGCCAAAATGTACATTGGCTCTTCTATGCAAAGGGGACATAATATACTAAATATCTACTATGATATAGTTATTATTTATATACAGTGGCTGCTATGGCCTGGCGAGCTGTCCAGGGTGTACGCTGCCCTTGCCCCGAGTCGGCTGAGATGGGCGCCAGCCTCCCCGCAACCCTAATAGGATTAAGCGGTTCAGAAAATGAATGAATGAATTATATACAGTGGAACCTTGCAAGACAAGTTTAATTAATTCTAGGACACAGCTCGTAGAGCAAAATGCTCGTATAGTGAGGCGAATTTTCTCATAAGAAATAATGGAAAAACCCATTAATGCATTACAGGACCCCAAAATCCCCCCCATACACACGTTTCCCAGCAAAATAATGTAGTGTTATACAAAGTAAAACATAAATGATACAGGTATTTATCCATTCTACATTATTGTTAAATGAAAACAGGTAATATTTCAAATTAAAGATAATAAAAATAACAAAATATATAATCAGAACTCAACCTTGAAGATGAGATGATGCTTGATGGAGACCATGATGGAGGTGGGGAGGAGAAGGATTGTTATTGTTTGGAAGGGGATTCCCCTTTCATTTTAATGTCTGGAGTTTTTTCTTACACTTCACCTTGCAGAAGCTTAAGCTTTTTTGCCTAACTTGATTCACTTGTGCTGCGTTTAACAGTGAGACATGAGCTCGTATATTGAAGCATATTTTTAGCAAATTTAGGGCTCGTATATCGAAACACTCGTATATAGAGGCGCTCGTCTTGCAAGGTTTCACTGTGAAAATATATATAATTAAAATATATATTTATGAAAACTGTCATGAAAACTACACTTGATATAAAACTGTCTTTCAGTTGTTTTATCCTTGAATCGTACTGATGTTGCAGTGGCGAGGGAACTCATACCCATGTCAGAAAAAAAATCCTCTTGCAGCTTAAGAAACCCAACAATTTCTATGTTAGTTAACCCATCTATATGTATGTTTTCACATAAAATATCACTAGCTTTAATTTTTGACTTTATTGAATATTTTTCATACAGAGTTACTCTTGTGGGCCTATGGACGCATTTCCATACTGCCGAGATGTGCATCTTACCAGAAGTTAACTGAATTTAACTGAATTGAGGTTGTCTGTGGTCTTGTGTCTACTCTCGCAGGTTTGGCGGTGCATCAGATCATCACAATCACTGTTTCCCTCATTATGGTCGTCGCAGCCTTGATAACAACACTAGTCCTTAAAAACTGGTAGGAAAGATTCTTTTCCAGCATGATTGTGATTAATGTTATTTTCATGCTTTCTGTCAGTCTCTCCGTCCTTGTGCTTCCGTCTGTCCCTCCTATCACGTTCATAGCCACACTTGTATAAGACCGAATATTTTGTGTCTGTTTCCCCATTAAGTGTAAAACAGGCACAGGAGTTCAAGGTATGATTTTATGTTGGCTTTGTGAATTTGGTGCGTGTTTTTGTAGCTGTGCACAGTCGGGGAATGGCCGCCACACTAGCCACCAGAGGAAGATCAACCAGCAGGAAGAGAGCTGCCAGAACCTGACTGACTTCACGCCCGCACGCGTACCCAGCAAGGTGGACATCTTCACCGCCTACAACGACAGTTTACAGTGCTCTCATGAGTGTGTGCGCACCGCTGTGCCCGTCTACACAGACGAGATGATCCAACACACACCGATTTACAAGACCACCTACAATGGGAGCAGGTGAGAGATGCATTCTGCACACACACACACACACACACACACACACACACACACACACACACACACACACACACACACAGAATTATGAAGGATAGCTTTTAAATTATAAATGGCTTGTGCTTAAATATAAACTTCCCTGCCAAAAAAAGTTGCACACTTTAATATTTTGTAGTATTCCCTCTGGGAATTTTTCAATAAACTTATGCAATGTCACAAATTTTATTTTAGTACACAATTGTATTATTTGTTTACAGAGATTTTCTGTTGAAGATGGGAAAATCAAACCACTGTGCAAAGTCTGCTCCAGAAAATCCCATACTTTTTTGAGCCCAAATTTTATATCCATGTCATCAGGGAAAAAACCTCCATTGATGGGAAAGGCTGATCATTCAGTACATTCAGATTGTTAGCTGACTTCATTTAATTACCACATACCACATGACCTTTTTTCACTGTTCCAGCGTTTTTATGCTCTGGGGAAAACTGAAGCCTTTTATTCTGATTATTTTCACTAACAAGTTTTTCTCACACTGTACGTGTAGAAATGTTTTACTTTAACTATTAAACATAGCCATTTGTCCTACTTTCCATTTTTTCCACTTCACTAAGCATTCAACAGTCAGGATTTTCTTCTTCTGACGACCGACATTTCTTGTAGGTTTTAAATAATGTGATGAACAGTCCTTAACCCAATTTTACAAAGCAATTTCCTTTGATGTTTTATTTGCATGATCACCATTAATCTGACCTTTCTTAAACACGGTAACATCTTTTACACAACCATGGGATAGGTCTTTACATTGTACATTTACGGCTTTTGTCAGACACCACTATCTAGCGCAATTTACATTTGATCACTTTATACAACTGAGCAGTTAAGAGCCTTGCTCAACAGTGGCAGATTGGTGGTACTTCGGAATCCCGACCTTGAATCCTAATCATCTGATCAGTAACCCCGAGCCTTAACCACTGAGCCACCACTGCCCATACTTCTTCCAACAGGGTTGTTTAAGAAATGAGAAGGTACTCACTGCGTCAGTTAAGATTAAATAGCATGTCATCAGTTAAAACAGAAAGTAGACATAGAATCATGTATAAGAGCAAAGATCATATGCTCTGTAATGCTGAGTAGCACATGACTGGTTTTATTTCCTATTTTTACAAAACACAATTGTTGATATCTTGCCTCAAGCATTGTAATTTTTTCCCGCTGGTTTCCCATATTTTTTCAAACCCTTCAAAATTTACTTGATGGAAACCCATTGACTTTTCTTTGCACTTTTTCTCCAGGGTTTGTTTTTGTTTTAATTATGTGTGCTGGTTTTGTAAAGATTAGCTGCCTTTTACACTTTAATTAGTTGAATAGCATGAGATGTAAACATGCATTAAAGAATATTATCTTGGCCTTGCAATTAGTCTGAAGGCATGTAAAGATTTGATATTTTGAACAATGGGCGAACATTTCACAGGGTTTGACAATCTGAAATTATATAAAGGATTTTGGACCTGTCAAATCCACTCAAAGAAGAGTGTGTAAAAGTGTCATTTCGTTGGATGCACTATATCGCACACAAAAAAAAAAAAAGAGTTGAAGAAAGGTCTGAAGCAAACTCGCTACACAAAATGAAACGAAACTCATTTCGGATTTCTTTCCTTTACTCATTCCTCCACTGTCGACATTCAGCCCTGGTCTGACCTGAATGGCTCTGCTTGGAGGGCTGTTTCATTTAATTTTTAGGTGAATTGAGCAGACACTATGAAGCACAGTACTAGTTTCATGCTTGCCAATGCATTGTACTCTCAGCATATTTGTTACCCCGGGCCATAAATCTGTGCAAATATTTAAAAATCTAAGGTTGTCAAGGTTTCTCTCTGCCAAACGGTCCTTCCTAAATAAGTGACCTTTCTCTGCATCACATTACATTTTATGTACAGCTGTCTGTAAGGTAAGAAAACTAATCTTATATTACAGCTCAACAACTATTAAGTAATTATATCACTTGATTATATCACTTGCATTATGGATGTGATTTAATCATAGTGTATCACATCGGAGACATTTGTATAGCGACCGAAAGAACAAGATCGCGGATATAAGCAGCTGAAATGAGTTTCCTTTGCAGGGTGGCAGTGCTATCCCTCAGAGATAGGCTGAGAAGCTCGGCTATCCGGGCAGAGTTTGGAGTAGAGCCGCTGCTCCTCTGTTTGGAGAGGAGCCAGTTGAGGTGGCTCAGGCATCTGATTAGACTGCCTCCTGAATCCTGCTCCCTGGTGTGGTGTATCGGGCATGTCCAACCAGGAAGAGACCCCAGAGTCGACCCAGAACATGCTGGCATGACTATGTCTCTCTGCTGGTCTTGGAACACCCTGGTGTCCCCCTGGAAGTGCTGGAGGAAGTGGCTGGAGAGAGGGACATCTGGACCTCACTGCTTAGACTGCTGCCCCCGCGACCCGAACCCGGACCATGCGGAAGATGATGATGATGATGATGATATTATTATTATTATTATTATTATTATTATTGTTATTATAAATGAAACAAATACTGGACAGGGTCAGAACTGAACAATTTTCATCCTAATCTGCCAATCATCCCAAATATCATAAGCATGGACTTCCTGGGAAGGTACTTTTCATTAATGGCAAAATAATTTTTAAATCCTATTATATGCTTTCACATCAATAGTAATTTCACACAGGCAATCTACCTATGCTGTGAGCACTGATGCCCCCAATACCATCACAGATGCCGACTTTTGCACCTTTGGCTGATAAAAATCTGGATGGTCAGTTTCAGCTTTGGCATGGAGAATATGGCATCCATTTTTCCAGTAAACAAGCTGAAATGTGGACTCAGCTGACTATGGCACATGGTTCCACTGTCTTCGGTGCATCTGTGATGAGCTTGGGCCAGAGCACTCAGCTTGATTTAATTAATCAATGACTTTCTCTTTGCATAGCAAAGTATCAGGTTGCATTTTTGGATGCAGTGTCAGACGGTGTAAAGTGACAATGGTTTCCCCAAAGTACTTCCAAGCCCATGTGGCCATATTTGTCACAGTAGTTTGGCAGTTTCTCAGACAGTGCCACCTGAAAGCTCAAAGGTCATATACATTCAGCAGTGGTTTCTAACCTTGCCCTTTATACACAGAGTTGTGACAAAATTCCTTGAGTCTTTTTACAATAGTATGCACTGTGGATTTTTTGGAAGTATTAAATTCTCTGTAATCTTATGTTGAGAAATATACCTGTTGAACTGAATAACAATTTTCTAAAATTTTGGGACATGGGGTGAGCCCATCCTTGATTGCAAAAATATGCTGCCTTTTGTGAGCTTTGGTGGATGCTACTTTTATGCACAATCATAATAGCTCACCTGCTTTCAATTACATTAGGAGATTTAATAGAATATTTTGTAAGCTTTTCAATTTTATTTTAACTCTGTCGCACTGTCGGAGTGCATTGAAATCAGCCAGAATTTGTATCAGCAGGTCTGACTTCAAACAAAATTAGCAATCAGTATAAACTAAGAAAATGCTTTAGTTAATATTACTGACAAAAAAAAAGTTTGGCTTGAAGTTTAAAAAAGGTTAACCATATCTCACATAATGAAATTTCACTTTCTATTTACAAGTAGTCTACCTAAAAAGAATAGATCTCCGAATCACCTGTAAGTCTGCAGGCTATGAATAAAGGCTGCAATAAAGATACAGTTTACATGGTACATTCAAATTTATGCAATTTTATTTAGTACATATTAAATTACATATAAATGAAACAACCAATTCTTTCAGACAAGCAATACAAACAGTGCAAGCATTTTTTTCTTTTTTCCTCCCTCAGTTCATATAGTACAAAATATAAATATATCACCAGGTGAAGGGTTATGCAACATTGCTACATGCTGATGTTCATACTGTATATTACTTTAATGGTTTAAAATGATATATTCATGGGTGCTTTAGACTTGTGAAGTGTTTAGCCACTGAATAAATGACTCTAGGAGGATATGTGATAGGCACTAAAAGTATTTCAGCTTGTAAAATAGTGTTTTGAAGTGTCCATGACTGCAACGTAGGTAGTTATTGAGCCCTCATGGGCCATTTTTTCAAATAAATATTTAGAGATAAATGTTTTCTAAGAGATAACTGTGTTTGTTCCAGACCATCGCCAACTGAAAGGCAGCTAATCCCTGTGGCCTTTGTGTCTGAGAAATGGTTCGAGATTTCCTGCTGAGGACCTTTTACTACTTGTGGGTAACTGCAGCTTCCTCAGTTTTGGACCCTGGTATGTCCCATTTCTTAGTTGTTCCAAAATTCGTCCTAGCTAAACAAGCACACTGTGGTTCACCACTGAGTCATGATACTTTAAAAAGGGAAATGTTTTCACTTTGGTAGAATGCATGCAGGTATTTAGTGAGAGAACTACTTCTTATGGCATACACTGTTTTACTTAAACTGTAATTATAAAGACAACACAAATTAAGAATATTCAGCAATTGCTTGCTTTAGAAGTAGCATTTACGATGGGAAAACATCCCATAATTACGTGCTATTTACAGAACTTTTCTTCACAGTAATTAGTAACTGTGATAGAATTTAATGAAACAATAGCTGTGCTGCGAAGTGCTTGTAATTCTATGTCCTAATTCGAACTTTCTCTCAATTTTCCAACTACAGAATCCCATTGGAACATCTTTATTCTCAAATAAAGAACATTTCTAAATACAAGACAAAAAGAACAAAGGCCCATGTATTGCAGAAAGAAGATTAAGAACGTACACACAGTTTCTTTCTTTTCTTTTCCTTTTTTTCTTTCTTTTTTTTCTTTCTTTCTTTCTTTTTATTTTTTTTTAATTATATATATTTTTTTTTTTACAAACAATGGATTTCCTGGACATGGTGCGAAGATGTTTATTTTTCTAAGCTGATCACAGATGAAAGTCGTCTATGGTTCCCACTCCAGAATATTTTCCACATAGACTTCCGGTTGTTTAGAAAGGATACAATATACTCAAAGCTATTATATTATATACATAAATTACTGTATATGTAGAAGTATTGGAGGAAGATCACCACCACTGTCATGTTGGAATACTGGCTCCCGCTGGGCTGCTTTCAGTGAAAAGGGTGAACAGACTTCAGAACTATGTGCCAATAACGCCAATATGTGCCAATATGTACAGATGGGACGCGTCTGGGAGTTTATTGAAAACTACAGACACAAGGACGAGTCATTTCTGTGAAAGTTATTCTATATCAACCCATCCTTTTTGTATAGAAAGTATAAATATGTATTTGAACTATGTTTTGAAATAGTTGAACAAAATGTGTTGCAGACGTCCAAAAATATTTATAAGGAGCACTATTTGATTTTGAATAGGTAAAAAGGAACGAAACAACGGGAACCTTGGCCGACTTTTGAGTTTAATGTATTGTTATTAGGCCCTGTTTTAAATAGAATAGTCTTCTCTATTTTTGTACACACACACACACACACACACACACACACACACACACACACACACACACACACACACACAAACACACACACACACA
>JBCNYH010000015.1:10065530-10076730 GCA_039654325.1 Tandanus tandanus
ACACACACACACACACACACACACACACACACACACACACACACACACACACACACACACACACACATACCCACACAAACACACCAACTGAAACTACATGTGTGTACCTACATGTATGTTGAGTAACTCTGTTCTAGCTTGGGGTGGTGCTAATTTTTTAAATTAACACCAACTAGCTAACGATTTCCTATCACACAATAGCTTTCACCCAGGGACAATGAGAGTTTAAATGTTTTTGAACTGCTGCTCATGCTCTCACAGTGCAGTGGAACGCACTCAAATGAGCATACTGTATTCTGCTTTTGTGAGTTAACGGAGTCTCACTGTTGGCTGGCGTCACTCTGATTGACAAGGATGAGAGTAATGCCAGATGGCTGTGGTATAGTCAAAATTCAAACTCATAAACCCTTAACAGAAAAAATTCTGTTATCTATAAAAATTATGCTAAATTATCATTCATTCATTTGCTGAATCACTTAATGCTCCTAGGGTTGCAGCAAGGCTGGAGCCTTGCTTAACTCTGGGTGAAGGTAGGGTACACCATGAACATCTTGCCAGACCATTGCAGGGCCAGCACACTCACTCAGAACAGCCAGTTAGCCTGATGTGCATGTCTTTGGAGTGTAGGAGGAAACCGGAGTACCCAGAGGTAGCCTATGTAGGCACAATGAGAACACGCAAACTCCACACAGAAACCGAGCTCTGGACTCAAACCCAGGACTTTCTTCCTGTGTGGAAGTACAATTGTACTATCACTGTCACTCACTTATTTGCTGAACTGCTTAATCCTACTGGGGTCACGGGGAGGTCACGGGGAGGGTGGAGTCTATTTGACCCAACACTGGCTGAACAGCTAGCCAGACCATCACAGGGTCAACACACACACACAAACATTCACACTTACACCTAGGGGCAATTTGGAACAGCCAATTAGCCTACCATGTATGTCTTTGGAATAGGGAACAAACCGGAGTACCCGGAGAAAACCCATACAAGCACGGGAAGAGCATGCAAACTCCCAAACACCCTAGACAGAAACACCCTAGCTGAGGACTCTACAGAAACACCCTAGCTGAGCACTCGAACCAAGGACCCTCTTGGTGTGAAGTGGATGTGCTAACCACTACACCACGGTGCTACAGGTCTTGGCATGCCATTTTCATTTTATGAAATAAATTAGGTTTTAATAATAATAATTGCCTGACTGATGATTAGGTTAAATTAAATGACTGATTCAGAATTTTTTGCACCCCAGCTACTAACCACTTCGACACAGTGTCACCCCTATCAACACAGAAAATGATAAACTTCTACAAAATTGAATTTTATAGTATTTACTTGAATCATTTTCCTGATAAAACATGTTCTAAAGCTAATTTTAGTCCGTTTAAATTGTAGTTCTTAAGGTTTTTGTGTAAGTTGTGTTTTTTCTTTTTTACTTTTAAAGTTATTTCAAAAAGTAAAGTTTTGTTTTGTTTAGCTTATACACAGTATTCAACTTAATTTTTGCTACAGAGGACTCAGTAAAAGTTTTTGTGAGTACTGATGTGTACTGTTTGTTACAATTGTAAAAAGTCACATTATTATTATTATTATTATTATTATTATTATTATTTCGTTTTTATTACTTTATATCAGTTTTATGGTAGGAATTTTGTTTACACCACATTGCTGCACTGTTGGCAATTTAAAAGTCTTTAATTCCTAAAAAAAATGTTTCTGGGCAATATTTGAAGCTCTCAAAATTCTCTTTTTCCTTTTAGTAACAACCTCAGTAACACAATGAAATTCCAATCATGTATTCAAATGAACATCTGTCTCAATAACAATTAACCAGATATACAGTACATCTGGCTTCCCTAATCCATCAACAAATGTTTGTAGCGCAAAACCCCAATTTCATATCAGTATGGGTAACAGAGGAACAACTGACCAAGTTTAGAACTCTAAGTTCTGTTGCACAGCCATTGTGTTCGGACCGCATGTATAGAAGAAGCTAATCAAAGGAACATCCTCCATGGTTACACACAAGCCACTGTTAAGCAGACATGCCTGGTGAGGGCTGCAGCTCTCATGGCATGTAGCAGCCAAGTGAATTGCATTATTCATCAATGTGGTGCTAGAAGTGAAGGGACAATATGGAAAGGAGGACCCAAGTTAAGGTAGCAGAGGGTGTGAAGTTGGTGATGCAGTATGAACATATGAAATTGTGAAAGAAGAAAAAAAAGAAATCCATGTCAGATCATGAGCACGAATCATTAAAAAACAAACAAATAAATAAAAATAAATGATATGCCCAGATGGTGAAACAAGCATGACAGAGAATAGAAATGGAAAGAGGCTAATAAAGGAAAAGAGAAGGACCAGTGAAGCAGGAGGCTGTGAGAATGAGAAATCAAGCATAGCTGCAGTGGTGAGATACCGACTGCGGTCAGCTCCATCTCTCTTTAATTGCTACTCACCTGCCGCTCTCTGTACAGGGCTGGCATGAAGTGCCTCATTATCCAACACCACCTTTGGCAGGTCTTATTACAGCTCGCCGACCTGCCTTCTGTTTGGCCCTGCTTGAACACTATGATACAGCCGTAAACCAGCTCCACCTCACGCATTCTGCCATGTATAACATTGAAGTGACAAGAACCATGGCCAGTTGTGCCCACCTGAGATGCTTCACCTGACACACTTGTATTTTAATACATAGACCCCACTAAAGTTGGCAGAAAGCAGAAATATCAAACAGAAATATAATACAACAAATCTAGACAATCTGAAGTCACTCATCTAAAATCTGGGGCACCAGTGGTTCACTAGAAAAAAATTCACGGCTGTTGGTTCCAATCCAGATTGGACACCAAGACCACTGTTAATACCCCATTGCATGGTGCTTTTACTTTCAACCAAAGCTCTAACTGCCCTGTCAATGTTTGCTGGCATGCAAGAGGAAACAAGCTCCCTGTCAAAACTCCAACTCTTTTTAATGGTTTTAGAAGTTAATCTGTTCTGTGGCTGCTCATAAGGGGCTTAAATTTCGGTTTCTTCTCTCAAGCATATATATGATCCAGCTGGACAGCTTAAAATTATGTCTATGTGAAACTAACTTAATGTTTTCATTTGCACCATATAGTTGCAAAAACACTATTTTTTGCTCAAATAACATACATGAGTTAAACAAAGAATTACTTTAAGCTCAAAGATTTTTCTTTTGAACAACTTCAAGGGTACCTGCTGTGTCCTTATACGGCCCTATTATACACTGAAATGATAATCTTTTACTATTGTTCCTGTATACCTTAACATAAAATGTAACCTTAAGGGTATTTACTTAAACTTACTACTTACTAGAGGATGTTCATGTTCATGTTCTTCCTTTTACCACTGCTGTATCTGCTTTAAGAATTGTGCTGTGTTGGAGAAGTCAGGAGATCTTGTCAGCCAAAAGAAATGGTAAAAATCTATGTTAGCTGTCAGTAACAAGATAGCACAATAAATATAACTTTCTTTCATGTGATGAGTTTGCTCAAAAATAGCAAGAAAAGAAAATCCAGAATGCAAACAAATAACCAACTCTCAAAGGAAATTACAGTTGGGGAACCAGTATTGATGACTTTTCACTGACACTGTGTACACATTAATGAGTCAACTTCAGTGTCATCAGGAATCCTATCATTCAATGCAAACCCCCACCGACTCATTGCAGTGGCTTTATTGTCATCACAAAAAGAAAAGGAAATCAAAATATCCCTAAGTAACTTCCAGACTGATATTTACTAACCACAAATGTAACATAAAACCAAGATTTAATTTAATTAATTTTAATTTAATGTCCCTGCTCCCATTTATGAGAAGATCATTATTTAGACATTGTCACTATGTCTGATTGGAAACATGCTACGCATGCTAAAATTGATTAAGGCCTGCAATTCCTCATGGTAATTCCATAACATGACTGCAATTATTTTAATGATAGTTTTCCTTCTTACCACTGAGTGCAAACCCCACAGTGGCTATTCAATTGAACCCTGAAAGATGATTCCAGACCTTTTTGCAGCAAGGTCGATGAAATTGCAATGTCAGTGTGACTATGATAGTGCTCTCACATACTGATTGGAGAGTGTTTATGTTTGCAATCAATAGCTTGTAGTTGAAAGCAAAAGTAGCATAGAGAGGCTCTGAAGAAATCTATCAGGGAAAGACCACTTCTTAACAGAACAGAGTCATTTACAGAGTGATTACTAGCTCTGTTGCAATACTGTGTGAAGAAGACTCAACGTTAAGTAAAGTGTGTGATTACAAGACATGTCACCACAACCCCTGTGTGCCATTACAAAAGCCGTTGGTGCTTCCTGATTTTCCTGATTGGGTGTTTGTGCGCTTCATCATATCTTACTGTATCTTCAACAGTCAGAATTTGCAAACACATAAATATAATCTATATAAAGAGCTTATAAGTATTTAAAGACATAAAATCTGTCTCCTTTTCATAAAGCAGGCTGCACTGGATTCAGTATGTTAAGGGTCATGGCACCAGTGGGTTGGTGCCTAAAGCTAGGACATAATATAAGTAAGACTACTGCAAAGCAGAGGAAAATGAAAGAACACAACAAACGGTGTGCCTTTCTCTGAGTCTCCAGTGTCCCGAACCTGAGAACTGTTACAACAGGTCATTTGCTATGCACTGCAATACCAACAGCATGAAGTATTTCTCTGCTTCTTACAAACTGGGGTGATCTTGTATTAGAAACCTTCTTAAAAACAGTGTACAGCACAAGTGAATGTCATTTTGGATATTTCTGTCAAATTTGTTGTACACAAACTGACATTGCTCTGAAGATCAAGGTATCTTGAGATGCAGTTTACAGTTTGAGAGCTACACTGCCTCAACCACATTTAGAAAAATGTTTTTTTTCGATGTTAATTTTTAATCATATGTGTCAATCATTTCCTGCCAATGTTGTCAGAGTGAAATATCTACAGTACATCAGTGTGAGATACTGAATCCCCAAAGTAATATATTTTAGTGGCAATCAGTATGATTACTGACAGTGATTGCTGGTTGGAATATTGAGTGTGAGGACTGGGAAAATTTCTTTATATGTTACTATGAAACCAATAGGATAGAAACTAATTGTGTACTGTATTGAGTCTCTTTATATACAATAGACAGAACTAGCTCACAATGGCATTCTTGCATAATTAGCTCATTTGTTCAAATGAAAGTACAAAAAAAGTTGTGTTTTTACATTGGACAATATGCTTATTCTTATTTTTCTACATATTGGAGAAAATCCACAATGATTCACTCATTTGCCGGCCCCTTTGTGGGAGGATGGTCCCTATCCATTAAACAAGTTATCAAAGAGATGTCTGCAAAAATAACACCGGATCTCAATCAGTTTGATGAACTCATATTGATCATTGAAAATGATGATGATGGATGATGACTTTTCTTCTCTCGTTCAGGAAAAGACAAACTAAACGCTCCAACATCATTATGTGTGTTCTGACATAAACCTGACATACATTTCCTGCATTACTTTCTTTCTAAAGTATTGAAAGTGCAAAAAAAAAAAAATCCTCATTCAAAATCTGATGCAAGCCATTACCTTCTATTACACCTCCAGCTACAGACGCCTTTTTTTCATTACCAGAACTCTTCCATGATTGATATGTCATGAGGGCTGTAGAAAACTCCTATCTCACATTAGTAAACAACACTTCTGCCCATCTGCCTGTATCATCTCTGATAACCTTACTTTAGCTGAATTAGTCACGTAGCTGACAGAGTGATGTGAGATGTCAGCCCACTGGGAATGTTAGAAAATGACCGATGTTCTTTTGCACAATTTGGCCAGTTCATGTCATATCTTCATCCAGAGCACTCCATTTATTTTAGTAACTCACAGAGAGACAGCATGGTAGACACAAAAAGCAGTGGATCTCAAAATCTGTCAATTATCAGCAAACTGTTCACCATAAATAAAAGAATGCAAATCACAGCGGGGTTCAGGATATTTGTGGCTTTTCAAAAAGAGCATTTAAATTTTAGATAATGTCACTGCAGAGTCTACATTATTTCCCAAAAATGCAGTACTGTAAATTAATCAAGTCTTCAGCATTCTAAGCACAAAGAGCAAGAGTGATTAGAATTTATGCACAAAATATTCTATGTATTCAATGAGGTCTTTACTCACATGAACATACGTTCTGACCTAATGGCTCTAGTCCTGTAGTTCTGGTCCCAGGTGCTGCTCTGCTATAATTAATTTACATAAATGTATTTGAATGGATGCAGTGGTCAGCACGTTCGCACACAGCAAGAAGGCCTGGGTTTAATTTCCAGGCTCGGGCGTTTTGGGTTGGGTTTGCATGTTCTCCCCGTGTTTGTGTGGGTTTCCTCATGGTACTCCGGTTTCATCCCACAGTCCAAAAACATGCACAGTAGGCTAATTGGCTGTTCCAAATACACCCTAGGTGTGAGTGTGAGTGTGAATGTTTGCATGTGTGTTGGCCCTGCAATGGCCTGGCGAGGGTGTACTGCGCCTCAGCCCAGAGTCATCTGAGATGGGTGCCAGCCTCCCCGTGACCCAAATTAGGATTAGTGAGCTTAGAAAATGAATGAATGAATGAATGAATGAATATATTGTATCAGGCACTGCGATGACCTGGTGTACCCCGCCCTCGCCCAGAGTCGGCTGAGATGGGCGCCAGCCTCCCCGCAACCCTAATTAGGATTAAGTGCTTCAGAAAATGAATGAATGAATTAATATTGTAACAGAGGATTTGCTGGCCTGTGTGGGTTCAGAGGGAAAAAAAAACTAGAGTTACTGAACTACATATATTTTTTTCATTCATCCATGCACTGCAATATTTGTTTGTTTGTTTAAGTACTTGGTCCTGTCCGCTTAAAAAAACATGTGCTGTGCCTGCACCACCATCCACCAGTTGATAACCCTGAAATAAACCATTTCTTAACCGGCAGTCTAATACCAGAAAGAAGATTTTCACCATGAATAAAACTTCCTGTTTATACTGACTTTCTGAGACAGAAAAGCAGACTGAGACTAATCCAGTGTGTCATGAATAAAATGAATAGCATCTACAAGGATGTACTTTAGATGAATATGATTCCACAACTGACACCTTGTAACAGATAAAAGTTGAGCGAGATTGTTCCAAAGAATGATGGCAGCAAGAATACCTCGATAAGTCCTAAGCCACCTCAAAAGTCTTTAGTCTCTTGAGAGCCATCTAATATTCTTTTGGCAATTGTATTTTTTTTTAATCTGATGTGTTTTGTGTCGGTAAATCCCAGATAAAAAAGAAAAAATGCTCAAATAAATACAACGTCAGTGATGGCATTACAGTAAGGTCCACAAGTATTTGGACAGTGTCATATAACTATGTGATTGAAGAGTAAACTGAAGTGTAAAAAGAATAGTGTTTACCAAAACCACTGCATTAACCTTTTAGGAATTACACTAACAAATAGTTTCATAGCTAGTTATTTTTAGCTCCTGCCCACAAAGTGGCTCGGGATCTATAGGAATGGGTTCCGTCCATCCTGCTGTCCATCACACTTTAGTTTCCGGACATTTACTTGCCGCACGCTGAAGCTAGGCCTTTCAAACTTGGTATGCTGGCTCGCTTCTATGAGTGCTAGGATGAGTTTGTGTATGAGTGACCTTGACCTACTTTTCATGGTCACAGAGGCAAAACTGTGTATTAGGTTTCCAGGCATTTACTTGCTGTTCGCTGAAGCTGGGGCTTTCAAACCTGCCATGCTTGTTCTATATCGGCAAATTATGAAATGGTACTATCGGCGGGAGCGTCGCTACCCCTGTGTTCTATTTTTCTTTATCATCTCTCTCTCTCCCACTCTCTCTCTCTCTCTCTCTCTGTTTCTCTTTTGAGGAGGTACTCAGGATCTTCAAAGTCTACAATCTTCATGAATGGTGGTGTTCAGAGACAAAATTTGAAAAACTGTGACATTGTCCAAATGTTTATGGACCTAACTGTAAATGTGTAAATAATGCTGTATATAACCAGTTTGATTGATGGTAGGCTGGTAAGTGGTTCTTTGATGCTAAAGAGCACAAAGTAACAGCTCTGTAGATGAGGATGTAATTGTAAAAAAAAAAAAAAAATCTGTTTAATAAACACGCAGACAGTGAAAAATGTTAGGCAGAATCATAATCAAATGTAGGCAGAAGTAAGTTCAGTGCATAAAGCCAAATCCAAAACTTGTAGTCAAAAAAACAAAACAAAACAAAACAAAAAAACCAAAAAAAATAAATAAATAAAAATACACAGGCATAGGGTCATACAGGGATCATTTTAAATGCAGAAATAAATGGTTCGGTAATGTCTGGCTGTAACACACCTTGCAGTTAGCATGTGGAGTAAGAGTCTTTTAATGTATGTTGGTCATTTAAAAAAAATGAGAAACAGCTTTGATCAGAAGTCATGTGAGCATGAATCTGTTGGTTCTGTGAATTGTAGTCTGCACCCACCATGTTTGCATCTTTGTTCTTCATTTCATTTCCATCACTAGAGATAAATTCAGATGTTTTCAATGTATTTGGCAAATTAATTGCTCATGAATTCCTCTGCTGGCAGGAGTACTTACACAATAATGGCTTACCATATGCATTGGTAGCTGAACGAATTTTTTAACCAATGCAATATCACCTGTATTAATCAAAACACTGCTGTGGAATGAGTCCTCCTTTCAGGATTTTACTCACTGGTTTTGTAGGGTGCAATACGGGATTAAAGGTGGGGATTCAAACACGATTTATACAATGTACAATGGGTATTTTTGGATTGCACAATAGAGAATGTAGAACATGTGCAATGGTATAAAACATAGAAATATCATCGAATTACTGGGTGCATTGATAAAAATAGTCAAAAGCGCTGGCATAAAATAAATATACAGCACAGAATATCAAACTTGAACAACAGGACAACCTGTTCATCTTTGTTCCAGCAAAACATTCATATTAAATCTTGCACACTAATTTATACAGTATTACGTTTTATGAATATGCACACCACTAAACCACATTTGAAAAATATATTCTAATTGCAATTTTTTAATGGTCTGTTTTCCTGGAGTATAAATATGAGGTTGCATATCTGAAAATTATTTGTGTCATGGGGAAAAACAAAGAACTTTCAAAATAAAACCAATATGATTATACCAATATTCATTCATTCATTCATTTTCTAAGCCACTTAATCCTAATTAGGGTCGTGGGGAGGCTGGCACCCATCTCAGCAGACTCTTACCCGAGACCGAGGTACAACATGGACAGCTCACCAGGCCATCGCAGTTATACCAGTATATGAGTTTTTTGTTTAAAAAAAAAAAGATTGTTGATATGCACACAGTTTTTAATGGCTTGTTGGCTGTTGTGATTGTTTTAACTGTTGTGTTAACTCTTCTTGACTATCCCTCAACGATCTTTGAGTAACTATTCCATCTAAGGAATAGTAAAAAGACCAGGTGGTGTTTTTCTTCTAATCTGCAGTCCAGTTTTACTGAGCCTGTTACAAAGGATTCGCTCAGGACTTTGATGAGTTGGAAATTCGGTGATGCTTTTCTGCTGACCATGATTGTAAAACATGTTTACTTAAATTATTGAGCTTAAACCAGTCCCATAATTCTCATTTCTTATAAGTAAGGTGTTCTCCAGCATTCCTGGTTCTCCTGCTATTCACTGAATGTTTTCATGAAAATTCCAGGAGATCAGCAGTTTGTCAGATCACATATTCCCCAATTCTGATGCTTGATGTAATCATTAACTGAAGCTAAGTGCTGTGCACCTGACTGGCTGATTGCATAATTGCATGACTTAGCAGGTTTGCAAATGTTGCTCCTAAGATGGCCAGTGAGTATATATAATAATTATTTCATATTTGAATCACTTTGCAAGGAGTGGGACTTATTAAGCTTGTTGTTACAAAATTAAAGCCATTTATGGAGTTGGTCCCTGCCTAGATTTGTGCCCATGATTCAGTTTACAAAAACGAAACAGGTCAATATAATCCACCCTTTTCTTGGTCAAATATTTATATTGTTGTGATAAATAAAACATATTAACTGCTACAAAGCATGAAAAAGTGTTTGGTTTTCCCCATTAAATGTAATTAGCAAGGAGGGGACAACAGTTTGGTTGAATAAAATGAAAATAGGAGCAACGAAAGATAAATCAACAAAAATCTACCAAAACAACAACAACAACAACACCAACAACAATAATAAGAATCATTTACTAGAATCTACTCTAATGGCTAACACTAATCACAAGTTAAATAATCAAATTAAATTCATATTTTCTGCTTTTGTTTCATTGTGTTGGGTGAACTGTCTAGATTAGCCATCATGAAATCAGGCCCCTTTAATCATAGCTAATCTTTAATTGTAATGTTCTTGCTTGTGTGTGGTATAATTAATGATTATTTCTAAGGTATATCGAGTGATTATTTATTGTAAACAAATAATAATTTAGGAAATACCCATGATGATACCTCATACTGCTCTCCATGCTGTTCATCTATGTTAATGCACTTTTGACAGTTTTTGCTTTTATATCAGGATTAGAAATCATGCAACTGGATCCCTAAATGGAGAAATCCTCATCGCACCCTGCAATCAAAACAGTATAATGCGTTTGATCCTCAATATTTTATCTATATTCTGACTTGTATCCCAGGAAATAAAAAACAAAAGCTAATTTTTGTAATATTCGAAATATATCGGTTAGTATCTTAATATTCAGTAACCGTGTTTCATATAACTTCAACAGTTTATAAATGTGCACTAAGAATAATGTTTCCTACACATCCTCTGAAATGGGTAGGAGTCTGAAGGATTATTTTAATTGGTTTGCCTGCTCATCTATGAGTTTTTATATGCCTTGAATACAGGCTGGTCTTGTCTTGGCAGTTAATATTATTTCTGTTAGCTATTCGACTGGCCACAACACTGACTAATCTCTGTCGTTGTTAAATGGTCCACTGCAGTCCATTCCTTATTATGGACTGTGAAGATAGGTTCTTCCAAGATTAGGACGTAGAGGGATTAGTTTGGGGGCACTACTGAAACTGGGAATTCTAAAATAATACACACACACACACACACACACACACACACACACACACACACACACACACACACACACACACACACACACAC
>JBCNYH010000015.1:10134482-10145952 GCA_039654325.1 Tandanus tandanus
TATATATATATACACACACACACACACACACACACACACACACACACACATAATTTTAATTACATAATTTGTAATAAACAAAGGCAGGAATCTTTTGTGTATTTCATCTAATATGTAAAATATGTGATACTTCAAAAAAAGGTAAAGATTTTAATCATGTAAGAAATCATGCCTCTTCGTACTTTTATGGTTATGTTAAAAGTGGCCAGGGAAGAGAAATGTTACCAGTGGTTGTGAAATATTGCTACTATCTCAGTCCTTTGTGAAATATTGAGAAATGAGTCGACCATTTGCTGTCAGTTCAGAGTGAATTTCTTTTTTCGACCAGACATGACGCGACATCATGGATCAGAGTATAAAGTACAGCTAGGAACTGAACTAGGAAATCTTGTCATATTGCTTTATTAGTTCCATTCAAATCAATTAGATTTAAGTTAGTGGATTTTCTTTTACAAAAGACATTACCCCGAAGAAGATTTACAGGAACCCAAATGTAGATTTAAATCTATGTTGAATAATATATTGAGGTCAGACTGGCAAGAGAAACATCAGGAAAAAAACCTGGAGAAGAGCCAGTTTATTAACCAGAATCACCCATGCTCTTCTGGGTGACACCCTAGGAAAATAAATCATTGCAATAAACAAATATAAAAAAGTCAAGGGAAACAGTATGTTGAATGGGTCATCAGTGGGAAGATATTGTGATTTAGCATGCTGAGATCAGTATAGGACAGTCTTTATGGTTAAAAGAAGCACTCATGAAACACTCAGGGGTTTAATAGAAAGATCCTATCACTTGGATTTAATTGGGAAAATAAAGCAAGCAATAAATTGTATAAAACATACTCTTAAAGTCATTGAGAATCTTGTTTCAAGTATTTCCTTTTTAACGGAGACATCAATGAAGCACAGCTTACAGAATGCAGAAGCCTATCAGCTTTTTAAAGCCAGAAAGTTTGCTATTGGCTAAATTGAGCATGTAAGCAGTACAGAGCAGTATTGGTGTCTGTATGCCAAGCAAGCCAGACCATCACAAGGCCAACACAGACACTCACATTTACACCTATGGGCAAACAAGAATATCAAATTATCCTAATGTGCATGTCTGTGGACTATGGGAAGAAACCAGAATACCTGGTGGAAACCCACGCAAGCATGAGAAGAACATGTAAACTCCCTTGCCATTCAAAGGGCTTAAACCCAGCTCCTTCTTGCTGTCTGGCAGGCGTGCTAAACACTATGTCACCATGCTTCCCTATTATTATTATTATTATTATTATTATTATATAATTTACACCTACATTAAATTATACTACAGCCATATACTCTGGTCACATAAATCAAATCAGATTTCAAGCCTCTTATGGCATACCTTAACCTAATCTCATGCAAATACCATAAGAAGTTTAAACAGCATTTTTTAAAAAATACGTTGCTCTGATCTTCAGCTTAACTCCATAATAATCGAATTCTAACCAAGTAGCATTAAACAAATTTGTGAATTGTATAAATTTGCAATAGTGAGTCTGCAAGATCAAAAAAAAAATAAATAAAAAAAACAAGAAAAAAATAAAACAAGACAAGAGTTATAAAAATGACAGGGAAAAGAGACACAAAGAGGATGAAAGATACTGAAAGGGAAAAAAAAAATCTAGACAGAGCAACCCTCTAGTGTTAATCTGTTCATGTTCTCAGTAATGAATGTAGTTCTAACGCAGTTGCTTGGCAACACACTGTATCCTTCAACTGATTTGTTTCTTTCCTGGTGGAGCGTCTGGTGCCCGAGCCCTGCCTGGCACTCCACACTTCTCAGGGTGAAGTCAATAGCAGGCAGGAGGAGGCGGAGGGCGACGAGTGCACTGCATGGATGTTTCAACCTGAGCTGAATATCTGTAGTCGTCCCTGCGGGGGACTCAGCATGCTGGAGGAAAAACAGTCCGCTAAACCAACACGCTCTCCCCAGGAGAATTTCATTCTGTCTCTTCCTATGGCCACAGATAAGAGTACATCCATGTATACAGTACATAATCACATGCTGGCATGTCTCGTGCATCAAAACAACATGGGTATGCAAATTACACATTGTGTATAAGAAAGAGTTGTTTTTTTATGAATTTAAATGAGGAAAGTTTGTTTAAAAAAATGTTTAGACAGTAAGGAAAAAGTCATCTGGTATAAGCACAATAAAGAGATAATATAAGCAGGAAGGGGGTTGGCATTTGAAGGGTCTTCACCTATCTACAAATGCAGGCAATGACTCCACATTTTAGCTGAAAACCTTTTGGTACTGATTTGTAAAGATGTCAGATGCAGCTGCATGATATTCTAATGACCTATGAGATAGAGACACAAAGAGGGAGAGACACCACGGCTATCAAACACCACGACCAAACACCACGGCTATCAGGCAAATATACTTCTGTCCAAAGGAATCCATTTATCTAAGAGTGCCTATGAAGCCCAGAAAAAAAAAAAAAAAATACTGTAGCGTACAAGACAACTGATATATATATATATATATATATAAACTAATTTTATAAAATACACAGATGTTATTTTTTTATAATAATAATAATAACAATACTTATTATTATTATTGGTATTATTATCATTATTATTATAGATAATATTATTAATATTATTATTATTATTAAAACCTGAATTTGAAAAAAATGTCCGATATCTGAAATTTTTAATAACCTGCACTTTTTCTAGATCAAATGTAAGCAAATAGGTTGACACTGACCATGGTAACTGCTTTGTACAAAAGGCTAGATTCTATATACTGTAATGTCTGTATACATAATAAAGAGCCTACCAAGTTAGCATGGGATTTATTTTAAACTTAAAGGTTTCCAAACTGCAAATAATGTGGAAGGGTATTAATTATCAAGAAATTTTCTTGATTCCAGTCACAGACCAAATAAATGTATCTCCCAAAAAAATCTTCACAAGACGACATCACAACTCTGTAGGCAAATACTTCCTTTTAGATGAACACTTTTTCAGATTAGCACATTGTTTTAAAGTTTTATTAATAAAAGCAACCAAAATATTCAGAGCAATTGATTAAACCATGTCACCTGTTGCCTTTTTGCATCATATTTCAGCCTGGATCTAAAGAATATAGTCTGTCTTTATTGAGATACTCTGTTGATGATTATCTGTAGATATTATGGTGTTTGAGGGTGTTAGAGAATAACAAGATACCATTTGCTGTGCATGTCATGTTAGCAGGCACAGCAGGACTGGGAACCTATTATTATTGATACAAACTGTATGCATGTCGTGACAGTCAATAACCCTCACGGAAGTAATGTGGTTGCCTCTTCAGGTATAATTTTGGGTGGTGCTTAAGTTGAGAATGCTTCCCCATGACACCAAGAAAGAGGAGCACACCAAGCAGTTATGTACATCCTTCAATTTCTCCTCACAGACTTCTAGATTATTGCCTACCATTATTACTGTCTTCCAACTGGGAACAATTTATTTAGATTAAACCTCAGTGTTTCCTTAATGCCTTTCTGGAAAATATTAAATAGTTGGAGGTCATATGAACAGAGAGGGGAGGAAGCAGTGTGTTTGAGAGAGGGACAAAGGAATGAGAAATAGAAGGAAAATGTTATCTTAACTGTTGCATGAATTAAAATGAGAGACAAGTCAATTGAGTCACATTTTCATCAGACCAGTAGTCAACGACACGCCGAGTGGAGATCTTCATGTATCTTCTTGCTGTGAAAGTCGTAATGATCTCAATTACACGCCCATCCGTCAACGCAAACGATTTTGTTTTCTGCAGGTGTCACCGCCCATGATGGAAATGTCAACAATCCCTCCATAGATTTAATGAAAGTGTCAGGGGAGAATATGACAAAACGCCACAAACTGACACACCGCTATTCCAGAAACAGTTGCAGGGTGATCAAAGCTGTCCGGTGCAATCGTGGCTCACCAGCCACGGACGGGGGCAAAACATAGACTGATAGAGCTTCATCTCCCTCCAATCACTCTTCAAGATGGAAAGAATTTCTTGCAGACTGAGTCACATTGGCATCGACAACATGTATAAGACTTTGTCCTTGGAACAGCTGTTTAAGATCCTAGAAGTAAAAATATGAAACTCATTTGACAAGTGAAATAAATTAAGTCGACTTTTAGTGGAATCAGTAGAAAATACAGGATAATCTGTTTAAATATATGGTGAGATTATGAGCTTTTAAAAATTTCCCTGAGGTACTCTGGTAAATCAGGTTTCTAGCTTTGGTACTTTTCCTTACATTCTTTCAAAAGAAGATCCCAGTTAAATTAACAAACAAAAGAAAAATGTTAGCTTGCTTTGGGTGACACGATGGTGTAGTGGTTAGCACTTCTGCCTCACTGCTAGAAGGTCCTGGGTTCGAGCTTCATGCCTTGTGAAGATGTTTCTGTGTGAACTTTGTTTTTCCTGTGCTTGAGTGGGTTTTCTCTGGGTGTTCTGGTTTTCCTCTCACAGTCCAAAGACATGCAAATTAGGTTAACCGAATATTCTCGATTACCACCTAACCCAAACCTTACAAGCATATCCTATTTAGGAGCATTTTCACATCTTTTATTACTAAACTTACATTATACATTATACAGCCAAAAGTATGTGGACACCTGCCGATCTCACTCTAAGTACATATTGAACATCCCATTTCAGATCTGATTAGCATTTGTTGGAATAATATCATTCACTCTTTTTCCCCACTAGATTTTGGATTCATGCTCATTCAGCCAAAAGTCAGGTATTAATACCGGATGAGGAGGCCTCAGAAATCCAGTTAATTCCAAAGGTCTTCAGTGGGGTTAAGGTCAGTGCTTTTTATAGGCCATTCGAGTTTACGCACCAACATTGGGCAACCATGTCTTTATGTATCTCACAATTTGCACAGGGGCATTGTCATACTGGGTCAGGTTTTGTGCCCCTTAGTACCACTTAGGAAAAATTTGGAAGGCCTATTTGGGTGTGATGGTCAGGTGTCCATATACATATAGTTATAGGCCTATATAGTTTGGCAATCATTAGAGGAATTCATACAGTGCATTGTGTATATTCCATACTCCTTCTCCTTATATATTTATTGTATATTTTCTGTGCTCTTGTGCTTTCTTGCTCAAGACCATACTGAGTTTTTTTACAGTATGTATTACATTGAATGTCATTAGAGTTTATTGCCATCTTATAGTATTTAAAATACTTGCAAAAGGTTTCAAACGATAACTGCGGTCCTTCTGCACTATTCAGAGAATTGAAACTTCCAAAATTATCCATTAACCCTACACACTCTATACATTCCTTACACTGCAAATAACATTACGATGATGCAATCAAACCAGAGGTAACAGGATCCAAGTCAACAAGATTTTTATTGACACAACAGAAACTTAGGGTTTAGAGAAGATCAGATCTAACATGGTCTGGCAGACAAAAACACAGAGAGAAGATTATACCAACTAATTCTTACAAAATCCAAGGTTGATAAAAGTGAAACATAGAAACAGAATATTAGAACAAAAGTAAAAAAGTAAAAAGTAACATAAATCCCCTTAATATCCATAAAAGCAAGCTTAAAACCGCCTTAACTGTTATCCTGACCAGCTGGTTACTCATGTACTGTACATGCAGTTAGAAACACACAGACAGCAGCAATAGATCATAAAATAGATTAAGAAAAGGGTGCCACAGAATACCATGAAACAGAATTTCAGTAATTCCTGCCCATATGGCCTGGCCACCAGGAACCTAACCAGACACTGAGCCAATAATTGTCAAGCAAATCTGTGCAACACAATCACATAGTTTGGCTGGATCTAATGTATTGGGTCAGGTTATTAATAGAATTAAAAACTTTCAAACAACACTCGGGATCTACCATGGCGTATGCGCTGCCTTGCTGTGCTAACAAATTATAAAATTTTGTAGCAGTATAAACCGGTGGGATTGCAATGTAGTAGAAATAAGATCGAGGCCTCACACTGTGTCATTAGCCAATTTCTCATCTTCACAAGGCAGCATGTGAATTTGAACAAGACTAACTATGACACAATAATTAGAAAGAGGTGCACAGAGAAATCTATTCCAGAAGGTTTGAATGCATATTCTACCCATCTATTCATAGATAGATAGATAGATAGATAGATAGATAGATAGATAGATAGATAGATAGATAGATAGATAGATAGATAGATAGACACATTCACACTTAGGGGCAATTGACAGTTGCGATCGTTTGTTTCCCAATAACTTTATCAGTCATAACATGTTCTTGTTTTTAACCCCAAGCTGCTCAAACAATGCTTGGAATCTGTGTCATTTGATGCTGAGAGGGATATTCCTAGGGGACAGTCCTTATTAGAGTACGGATTTGATAAGCCATAGGACATCCCACCTCATTTGCATCAAAATTGAATGTGGCATCAACATGCACAAAGCGTCTGATTTGATCTAACATTTGAGTGTTAAGACATCAAGGGATTTCTCTGCAGCCTCAATCTATATATTATAGTTTACATCAGTATGCAGAAGCTCCAAAGTAGTGTTTACATACAGCTTAGAATAGATGGGAAATTAGTAGGTTCTTCTTTTAGAAACAATGTGTTTTATTCCATTCTCCTACCAAATGCAGTCTGGCTTATCACAGTTCACAGGTTTACATGACCCGGAAACATCCAAAAAGGTAGGTACAGAACATCTGTATGGCTGGGCATCAATATAACATGAGGGGAGGCAAAAGGTTACTCTTCCACTCTAGGCCTAAATTAAGAATGTGGCCCCATTTGAAGGAGTAGATATATCATCATCAACCATTAAACTTAGCAGGTAGCTCAATGAAAGTAAGCTGTACTACCATACAACCAGTAGGCGGGTGCTTCAAGAAGCTGTGATTCATTAGAATTTGTAAGTGAGGCTTTTTCAATACTTTGGTTCAAGAATACAATCAACTAAGGTGGAGGCTGTGAAGAGTTTGAGGGGAAATAAGAAACATCCTTTAAAGGTGCCCATTCACTAGTGAATAGCATTTATGTTTTATTTTCCATTATCAGTTCATTTTGGCTGAATACAAAGGAATCTTGGTGAAACCACCCGAGCTCCTTGACTTGATCTCTTATTCAAATGTTTTACATCTTTTTTCTTTTTTTTTTTTTGGTTCTGTGTCTGTTTACAATAACAACAACAAGACTGCATTACCAGAGGAATGATCTTGCTCATGTAACTCTAAGTGTAACGTCGATTTGTAGAAAGTGAAAAAGTCCAAGATCAAGTGTGAAGAAATAGAAGAAGGCATATGAGGCATACTATAATCGGGCCCGTGTCAGGGGTCATTGAGTACGGGAGAGAGCGAATGGTTTCAGAAAGTCACTATGGCCGATTTCATTTTTATTTCCATGAAGATTACACTATATTTCATGTTTATTTAATATGCCTTGTAGCTGAATGGACTCCTTTAAGTGGTAATTATTAAGCTCAGTGGTGAAATCATACAGCGTCTTGTGAATTTCACCAAAACATTGGTGATCTTCATGGATGATTTTTAATACTCCAAAGGTAGTGTGAATGGGGTGATGATGTCAGCAACACTCTGACTAGAAAAAGAATCCTGATTGCAGTCTGACAACCTAGGGTTACAGCATTGGGTTGGAATTGGTCTCATAGTGATCTAGCACATGGATTCAGTAGAAAGAGAGGCGTTTGTGTAATAGAGTGCAGATGTCACAAGCTAAGATCACATGTCCTTTCCACGCAATGCCAGTAGAAACTCTGACAGGTTGTGGAATGCAAACATCTTGTCCTAGTAACAGAGTGTTCTGAGATACTGTAAATAGAACGACAAAGGTGGCTTCGGAATTAGATACTGGAGTAGTGAAATGCCAATACCTTAATATCATCAGAAGAATAAATCTGAGTGGAAGTGCATCAAATCTCAGCCTTTCCATGATAACTTTTAAGAATTTTCTGGTTGAGTTTCTTAAGAAAAACCCTGAACTTGAGTGTATAATTAATAAACCCCTGTCTCCTGGATTGTAATCCCAGGAGTTGAAAAGCATCTCATCTTAACTAAACAAGTAGAAGCTTTCAGAAGTCTCCCCGTGGTTCTCACAATAGGTTTAATCAGATAACCCCAAGCACCAGTAGACATGTACAATGAAGTGTACATTGTGTGCCCAGCGATTGAGATTCTTTCATAATCGGTAATGGTGCCTCTGGGTTTAGTTTTGTATCGCATACTGGGGGAAAGGGAACTTCAGGTTTGACAGCCATGGTGTAAATGTCATCAGATTCTCTCAAAGCTCTCACTTCAGAGCTATACAAACTATCCCTAGAAAGTCAGAAAAATCTTTTTGTAGTGTAAAGCATGCATCCAAGTCTTATAGCCCTGACAGATAGTAACACTGTGCAATTGTTGACACAAGAACTTGGAAAAGATATTTCCATTTTTCCTCCAATGAACCAGCAGGGTGGTTACTAATCATTACTCACTAAAGAATGAGTTTTGGCGACAATATTTTAAAGGGTTAAATACATCAAGGTCCAATACAAAAAACAAACCAACATATGGGTTCCAGATCAAGCTTTAAAAGGTAAGATGAAAATTGTCTTTCAGAATCCAGCTTGTACATATTATTTGGATTATCTTATGCAATATAAGATTATTAACCATTCGTGAACAGTTTTTGCAGTATGTCAAGATGCATTATACCTCTGAAAGAGGCTACTGCCTTTAGGAACACCATCAACATAAAGGTGTGTCCTGGGTCTGCTCAGAACATCACACCGGCGTGCTTTCTTCACATAGACCATCCTGTTGAAATCTCTTCCTCATGAAAGGGATGCACATGCACCCAGATGTCCACATGATGTAAAAGAAAATGTGTTTCATCAGACCAATCCATCTTCTTTCATTGCTCCATGGTCTAGTTTTGATGCTCATGTGACCCATTGTAGGCACTTTCAGCAGTGGACAGGGGTCAATCATGTGCACTCTGTATATGTAGCAATCTGCAATGCACTGTGTGCTCTGAAGCCTTTCTATCATAGCCAACATTAAGATTTGTGCTCTTCTGTGGGATCAGACCACACAAGCGAGTCTTTACTCTCCAAGCAATTCAGTGAGCCCTAGGTGTCTGTGAATCTCTTTGTAGTTCACTGTTTGTCCTCCTTTGTACCACTTTTGCTAGGTGCTGTCCACCTCATAACGGTAACACCGCACAAAAGGTGGTTTTCTGTTGTCTAACCCTGATAAACTGGCCCTTGTCAAAGTCACTTGGATCCTTATGCGTGCCCATTTGGCCTGCTTCCAACAGTTCAACTTCAACTGACTGTTCACTTGCTGCCCAATACGCTGCACCCCATGACAGATTCCACTGTAATAAGATAAAGTGGTTTTAGAGTTATTGCTGATCGGTGTTCAAACATAGCTGCCTTTTCTGTTTTTGTGCTTTTCTGTTTGGAATATGACAGTAAGGGATAATAATGCATTATTAATACATTATAATACATAATATATTTTATTCTTACGAACAAGATGAAATCGCAAAGTAGATGACATACTATAGCAAGCAGCTTAAAAAAAAATTAAAGAATTTAAGCTCATAAATCATGCAGGAAGCGTTTCTAAAAGCAGTGTGGATTTTTCTTGCTGGTTTCTTTTTCTGTCAGACTCACTGTATATGGATGACTAAAATGCTTCTCCCCCACCATCATTAGTCTTGTCTCCATTATTTTCCTCAATAAAGTTAGGCCAAAGGAAGCAACAACGTTACACCAATAGCAGCATATGTCCACAGACCTGAGACAGCCTCGAGTGGGCTACCCAATCTGCTCAAATTTCCCCCAATGATTCGATGACTGTTTGAGCATTAGCTCTCTATGGTGCAGGATTACGAAACAAACTGAATTTTAGTAAAACACATGGCCAAGCCTGCGTGCCCCTCTCCTGTGCTCCTGTGGCATGTGAGGTTAACTGCCCAAAAACACAAACACAAAACATCAAACAAAAAGAGATTATGTCAATTAAGTGCAAAAGGAAAGTGAGTAACGTGAACTACAGCTTAAAGGTGTTTATTTACTTACCTGGCAGTTAAATAAACATGAAATATGGTGTTATGTCTTGAAAATAAAATAAATAATAAAAATATAATCAGCCATGACGTCTTTCTGAAATGTGCTTACTCCATACATGTGGAATGTAATATATGTGTGAGGGGGAGGGGGTAAAATGCTGTACACTACATTTATTTCTCTTGAAATTGTATTATGACTTCTGTCAAGTTTCCCAATACATAATTCTTTATTTTATTAATAAATCAGTTATATGAGACATATAGGTGGATGGTAGATGGTAGTTCTCTTTAAATGTAACATAGCTTATAAATATATTTAACCATGATCATCTCAGATTAAGGTCTTTGTGAGTCATGATGACACATGCACTTGTCAGTTTTCTCAGACTGGGGCTTTATTATTGCCATACTATACCAGTATTTTTAACATAGACGGTCACAATGGGTCAGTCATGTATACTGGAAGTTATAATATCACAGGAACGTATGTGGTAGAATAAGGCTGGTAATGACTGTTATAATTTGTTTAACAAACATTGAGACTGCCCTCACATTATCGTTCATTTCCACACTGCAGAGCAACAAAGATGAATGATATTCTCAATTTCATTACTTCTACCTGTGTGAATGCATTGTTCAAAAATAATAAATGTAAAATATTACTATTTAGCATTTCTGCATGGGAGAAGGTCATGTTGTTGGGGAAATTAGCAGTTAGTTAAAAGTATTAAAATTGTGACAAGCTCTTAGTATGAAGTTGTGGTTATTAAAAAAGTCAAGTATAATCCTATAACTTTGTGTTGTTGTTAGATTTTGGGGAAACAGCACACATAAAGTAGCACCTACTATCTAATTAAAGTTCTATTAATTTGCATTGCTATTTGCTTTTGCTATTCAAAAACTCCTGCACAAGTCTTTAGAGAGGTGTTTGAGATTAGTCTTACACAAACCAGACTCCTCTTAGAAATGCCCTGTTCTCAGAGTTCTCCTAACTTTTTACAGTCACATATCATGTCCTTCACTAAATGTGTATTGTGTATGTATGTAATGTATATAATGTACATAATGTAAATTATAGCACTGTGGGTACAGCATTTATTTGGGCACATGCGCACACACACACACACACACACAAATGCAAAACCATGCTGGAACAGAAGCAGCTTTAGATATTTAACAGTCGGAGAATTTAGTTTCCAAGGCAACTGTGCATTGCAAGAGACAGACAGTCAGAAAGAGAAAGAGAGAGAGAGAGAGAGAGAGAGAGAGAGAGAGGGAGAGAGAGAGGGACAGACAGAGAGATGGCAAATATGAGTTCAACAAAGCATGAGAAATATAGAGCAACTATAGTTTCTATTTATTTATTTATTTATTTATTTATTTATAT
>JBCNYH010000015.1:10157032-10169070 GCA_039654325.1 Tandanus tandanus
TATATATATAAATTGCCGTGGGATGTAATAATTGTAAACTTCTGACCACAGTTGAAGGTAGCATCTAACATCTTATACAGCAAACAACATACTAAGTGGTACATCATATTCGAGTTATGGCAAATTGATGGATTTGCTCCAAATCACTTAAAAAAAAACAATTTATCACCAAGCCTTA
Organism: Tandanus tandanus; assembly: GCA_039654325.1. NCBI lineage: Eukaryota > Metazoa > Chordata > Actinopteri > Siluriformes > Plotosidae > Tandanus > Tandanus tandanus. Next base: position 10,157,211 of record JBCNYH010000015.1, read on the forward strand.
CCCTTGCTTTAATGGGTAATCCTACATGGACACTGTAGATCTGTATTCAGGACCTGCAGCTCTAGTCATAAAGCGTGTTCTGCACGGCTCTCATCCCAGGACTCTGAATCACACTCTGCCCAAACTGAATATCCTTTCAGTACACTAAGTACTACTAGACTTTATAACTTGACACATGTACATTATACTGATTTATAATCCCATTATCCGGTAACACAGAGATCTAAGTAAAAAAAGGAAACTTCGTCGGTTTTTTTCTCAAGGATTCTTCCTCATGTTGTCTCAGAGATATTTATATATATGTTTGTTTGTATGTTTATTTATTTATTTATTTATATATTGTTTTGCAACTGCACTTTGTGACTTGTTCATTAGGGATCTAAGTCTCCATCCATATTTTTGTAATGCTGCTTTGAGAAAACATTGGCTGTGAAATGTGCTATACAAAAATTAATTTAGTAAATTACTCAGATAACTTTAAAGTCTGGTATGGGATTAACATTGGGCAATTTTCAAATATTGTCATTGATATTAAGTATTCTAATGAACACTTTATGAGAATTAAATCCAGATAAACATTATGCAAATAATGTGTCTGAAGGAATCCTAATTGCTCCTAATGTTCTCGGGTCATTGCTGTTTAATTGAGGTGCTGGCAATTAAACTCTACCCTGGAAGATATATTGTGTGTTCAGTAGAATGTGGCAGCATTTTCTGTGTAAAATGAATGCTTTATTTGGTCCATTCACAACCCTTACTGCTGGGAAATTCTCGGATGTTTACATAAATGATTTTAGGCAGTAGTCACTGTGGGTGTCACCATTTCCAATTCCAGTGAAGGAGTCCACATGTCACTTACTTTTCTGAAATTTGTACTCTCATGTAGAATATGTGCGGATGGAATGGAGTACGGTGGCTGGGAAGTGCAACACAAAATTATAAAGTGTGAAATACTTTTACGAATCTGAAACAAATTTACATTTTAGAAAACATTTTTACATTTTAAGAAAACAAAATGACATTAGCGAAAACCTCTTACCGAGGACAAAACAAATTTACATTTAAGAAAACAAATGTACAAGATGCAAAACACTTTAACGAACTCTGAGACAAATTTACAAATAGCATAACATTGATTACATGTCCTGAAACAAATTTACAAACGACTGAATTTTAACAGAAAGGGGATGTACCAAATGCCGGAAGTGATTACATGAGGAGTCACTCAGTTTGTTGCAGTGGGAAGATGGAGTTTCAGCAATTTTAGGAATTTTGAACAGATTGTATTGATCAGTTGAATGATGTTTTGTCCGTTTTGTGAAGTCCACGTCAGCAAAAAAACATGATTTTGCCATTCGTGTCTTTCACCACAATCTACTGAAACTACATAAAATGAATTCAAGTGCTCCCGCCGCAATAAACTGACTGACTCCTCATGTAATCACTTCCAGCATTTGGTACATTCCCTTTCCGTTAGAATGGAGCGAATGAATAAAGGATATATATATATTTTTTTCTTTTTTTTGATGCAGAGGAGCAGCAGTTCTACCCCGAGATCCCGCAAGCTGTCTGAGCTCCTCACTCTATCTCTAAGGCTAAGCTCAGATACCCTCAGGAGGAGACTCATTTTGGCCGCTTATATCAACAATCTTGTTCTTTTAGTCACTACCCAAATCTCATGACCACAGGTGAGGGATGGGACGTAGATGGACTGGTGGTGGTCGTGGTGGGTTTTGAATTGCATATGGTTTCTATATTTCTCTATATTTTACTAATGCTTTAAAATAATTATTTGTTTAAAAAATGTTTTTTCTTCTTCATAATTGCATTCGATGTCAAGTGACACTGTCAGCATCCTGTCCAGAATTCTTTTTGGCAAATGCTGCCATCATTGAGACTATCTGACAAACGTCAAGCCTGCCACCTAGCTATCATCCTACAAGCAAAATGCCATAGTGATGTTCCTCTTGGCAGTAAACAGTGTGCTAATCAACGCCGTATTCACAGCTGAGGAGCCACTTTCAGCTGCTACATTTACGAACGTGTTACACCAACAAAACATATGAGCCCACCACTATCAAGCAGAAACTAAGGCAACCTTTTACTGGGTCAGTGATCACTTTCACTTCAGATGGATTTTAGCTTCACAACTAGCTAGCAGAAAAATCTCAGTGTAAATGATTGTATTATCACCATCTGGGTCCAAAGTATGACTTTTGATGATTCATTAAAAACTCAATCTACAACTAAATACGTAGCATGCATGCTAAGAACAATTTATTTTTATTTGGGTCAGCACCAATATCAAATTAAATTCTGCACACTTCAAATAAGGATCAGATACACTATTAATGTGAAATTTGAGTGTATTATCTTTGTTCTATCAATTATTTTGGAAACAGGATGCTCTGAATCCTGTCCCTGTAAAACATCTAGATCTGTGAAGAAAGCCTGAACCTGACCAGAAGGCAGCACAGGAAGTACTGGAACTACTGAGCCTTCACTGTCAGACTGCTTACTGTATGTTGTTTGTCCATGACATGTCTTTAGTGAGCTGGACACCAAGTTATTTAAAGGACCTCACCCTCTTCAGCGGCGTCTCACCAGTAAAGAGGAGGCTATAATCTCTGTAGTCACTCACCACTTATATCTATCCTATCATACAACAGATACTAATTTGGGAAGGTGAAGGCTATCAGGTGCTTCCTTGAAGACATATGAAGCCAACCAACTGCATCTTTTAAAATTTTAACTCATGCGTGTCTTGGGGCATTCTATCAAACTCAGAGGAACGCTTTATGTGCCCCTTTCTGCATGCATGAGCACACAGATGCTAATTGGCTAATGCCGCAGTGATTGATAGAGGAGAGAGAGTATGCCACCCCTCCCACCCTGAGAGCTTGGCCAGTTTTGCTCTATTGGACTTCTGACCAGTAACAGCCATGGCAACAGGATAAAGCTGCTTTACAGATGAGTCATGCCTTACAGCAAGAAGGTTTGGTTTGAGCTCCATGCCCAGTGACGGCATTTTTGTGTGGAGTTTGCTTGGTCTTCCCGTGCAAGAATGGGTTTCCTCTGGGTTTCCAGCAATACAATGACATGCACATTCTGGTAATTGGCTATTCCAGATTGCCCCTAGGTGTGGGAGTGAATGATTGTTTGTGCTGACCCTGCAATAGATTGGCATCTGTTCAGGATGTACCACGCATTCGCTCAGAATCAGATGGAATTGGCTTCAACCTACCGTGAGCTTAACAGGATAAGCGGAACAGATAAGGAATGAATGAATGACTTACATTGTTAAAAAAGTTAAAAAGATATGTACACACACATATATAAATAAGACCAGTGGACTGTGGATAAAGTTAGTAGAGAGGCAAAAATATACCTTTCAAATGTTTTATTCAATTTAACATATGCCGTCTTGTTCATTCTTGATGAGATCAGGTTGGCAGTGCTGTATTTGGTTTCAGTCCTGAAGAAGTCTGTTTCAGTTATGTATACGGTCTAATTATATGTCTAGGTTTCCTAGGCACTGGAGAGAAATGCTCTAATACGCTGCAAAAATACTGATGCAAGAGTTGTTAACTTTCTGATGCAATTGGATTTGGGCAAATGTTTAAAATATTGAAATATTTTAGACTTTTCTAGAACTTGCTAAGTATATACAGTAAAAGAAAAGGTCAGCTGCCAATCGTCTAACCAAAAGATATTTTAAACCAATATGGACTGTTTGGGGTGTGTGCAGTCCTCCAACACATCATGTGTAACATCTGTTAGATGAGACAGAATGTAAAGTGGCACATGGTCCTACATGCAAAAGAGAAGAAGAGTCCAAAAGGACAGTCACCCATCCATTGTCTGCTCTACTCTACCGTCAGGGTTGTGCAGGAAGCGTAAGCTAATCCCAGTTGACTACGGGCGAGAGGTGGGGTACACTCTGAGCAGATCGCCAGCCTCTTCCAGTGTAAACGCAGCCACAAACAACCATACACACTCAAATTCACACCTGTGGGCAATTTATAGTATGAAGTTGACCTAATGTGCATGTATTTGGACTATTATAGGAAACTGGAGTTCCTGGAGGAAACCTACGCAATAAGTGGGAGTTCATAAAAACTCCACACAGAAATGCCCTTGGCTGAGATTGTAACCCAAAACCTTCTTGCTGTGAGGCAAAAGGGCTAACCACTGAGCCACTGCGGCACTCAGGGACATTCATATCTAACGTAATTATGTTGCTGTATAATTTGTATTGCAAATAGAAGTGGCAGAGATTTGGCACACGGAGGCACGAAAAATAACCAAGACATCTGAAGTTGAAGGAGCACCCACATTAGAACTCAGAGTCTCTCTCTCTCTCTCTCTCTCTCTCTCTCTCTCTCTCTCTCAGGTTATCTCGTCATTAAACATAGGAATACACATACCTGTAGGTTTCAAACTATGCAGTGGGTTATGGTTTATAAATCAACAGTTGAAAAGGGTGTGTGTGTGTGTGTGTGTGTGTGTGTGTGTGTGTGTGTGTGTGTGTGTGTATGTTTGATGGTTATGTTTTGTCAGTTTGAATCATCAGCAGGTGGTATTGCTAATGATAAATAAATAAGTACATAAATAATGAATACTGCAAATGTCGGTGCTACATTAGTCCAAGAGAGTATAATGGGATTTTCTCTGTAGGTGGGCCAATCATTGCTGTTTCTCCTGTCAATCAGGGCAAGGATAAACAATAGTGGGTGTATGTGACCTAATAGAATTGGAATTACATGTCACCAAGGCTGTTCCTTTAGCCTTCGATTCTCTATCTTGCATTTTCCTAAGAACAATAACAATTTATTTATTTATTTATTGATTGATTGATTGATTGATTGATTGGTCATCCTGTATAACATTATAGTTAGGGAAATAAACAAAAATTAAATATATTTTGTTTAAAAGGGCAGAGTGTGTATCAACACAAGCATTAATTTTATTTCTATAACTTGGCCCTGTGTGAACTTTAGTGTTGAGTGCTATGTATTTTATTTATATAGATATACAAAATGGAGTTGAAATTTTAAAGAAACACTACTAGGCCTCATAGATAAGAAATTGGCTGAGAAAATGAATCAAAATGATTTCTTTGAATGACTTTCTGTTCTCGAAAAAAAAAAAAGACTAAATGTGTCACAGATTTCATTTATTTCATTTCAATTTTCGACCCACTTTATTTTTCATTACGGTCGCAGGGAGGCTGGCGCCCATCTCAGCTGTCTCCAGATGAAGGCGGGGTACACTCTGAACAGCTTGCTGGACAGTTTGTTTGTTTTCACAATAGATGTAATGTCATTTTCTTAATCTGATTGGAATAGTGAGTGATTGTGCTTGTGCTAGCTAACTAGGATCTGCTAGAGAGCTAGGTAGTAAGATACTAATAATAATGTTCTATTTATTTATTTGTTTGTTTGTTTTTATTTTTTATATATTTTACATACCACAGCATGATTGTTTGTTACTGGAGATAACTCCCAGACACTCTAAAAACTAAGAAATACTTCAGAAATGTCACTGGGAACGGAAGGGACACACCCTGTTTCCCTTTCCAAAATAAAGATATAGTGTTAATGTGGTTAGCATGGTGGTGTAGTGACCTCGCCCAGTGTCAGCTGAGATGGGCACCAGCCTCCCTGTGACCCTAATTAGGATTAAGCGATTCAGAAAATGAATGAATGAATAAAATATTGTTTTACTGTGGCAGATGTGTCTTCAGAAACTGTGGCTGGCTGCGGCTGTTGGAGAAAAATACAAACAAGCCAATGGCAGCCACTATGACACATAGAGGGTTATTAAGCTGCCCTTATATATAGTATTTACCTTAGGTAAAGACGATCAGCATAATTTTGTATGTCTAGCTACATAGCTTCTTGGGTCCTAACCATTTAATATATTCCCTGGTAAATGATTTGGTATTCTTTTGCTTCAGCAATTTACAGATAGATGAGCAATGAACATTAAAGATATGTTAATTTTGGAGACATGAATCCCTGTGTTCTTCCAGTGTTTTTGCCCTGTTACCCATGATGCTATTCACAGCTCTGAGAGCAGAAGAAAGCATGAAGGAGACAGATTGCTTGGCCTGCTGGCTCTCAACACTGTATCATTAGCTGGCTAATTGGATATTAATGACTGTGTGGTTTCCATTACAGTGAATGGCACACCTGAGGACATTAATATTGTGCGGGAGAAAGTGGAAAGATCAGAACCACCCCTGTAGTTCCAAGGAGAGACAGCTTAAATGAAGGAGAAAGCAGATATGAAAAAACGCCCTCCTGTTTAGCCTTGGAGAGAATTTCTCTACTTTCATTTGGTCTAGGTTCCTTTATTACATACATGAGAGAAGCTTTGGGACAGAGCGACCTTGCTGTGGCCTCATATCCAAAGCAGATATTTAAAAGTTTAATAATTTTGCAAACATCTCTCCAGTAGGCTAAAATTGAGTGGTCCCAGGGTCATTTTGGTTTCACCAGTATTATATATAGTTGTAGGCAGGCAAAAAAATAAAATAAAATAAAATAAAATAAAAAAATATTCTGCCAGTGCTTAAATTCTGGTTAAACATTGATACATTAATTTGCCAATAAAAAAATGCCATATTTTACACTGAAATGGGTTGTTTCCAGCACAGAATAAAGGAGTGGAGAGCAGACTGCATGACAATCCACATGCAATTCTGTGGCCCCATGCATAAACCTGATAACCCACAGATTCATAAAAATCTGAAGACAATAATCTGTAAATATATCAGTCGACCAGACATGGATTTTAGGATTATGATGGCTCCATACATATGTTTCCTATTAATCAGAAAATTGCACTGAGGCCATTGAGTTGCCGTCAGCGTGTTTCTGCCCTGTGATGGCCTGGCGTGGTGGTGCAGGGAACTCGCCCAGTATCGGCTGAGATGGGCGCCAGCCTCCCCACGACCCTAATTAGGATTATGCGGTTCAGAAAATGAATAAATGAATTACACTGAGGCAATTTTCAACAGCTTTGTCAGACATGTCAAACTAAAATTTTCAGTTATCATGTTCATGCATGGGGCCACAGAATTGGAACTTTATTTAGCACAGGCAGGAAACACAAAACATGATTCAAAATCAAGATAAAAATAAAAGTCCATGTAATCAGCAAACAACCTGAACTTGGCAACAATTCCCAGATACATGAAATCAGAGCAAGATCAAAACACCAACAAAGCAATCAAGAAAATAAGACTTGGAAAAGTCATGGCATAGACATACCAAGTGTTTCATTTGGACTTTGCGAATGGAAATGAAAGTCCTTACGCACAGTGGTGGAAATTTTGAATTGTGAATAGGTGTGTAAACAATACAATAATTGGGTGACTGTGAATGTAAAAGGATAAGTGCTTGCTGGGAGTTGTAGTCCATGGTGGCCATGTTTACAGGCCGTGCTGTGTTCTGGGAAGTGGAATTCTAAATGGATTCAAGGGTTCAGGTAAGTGTATACAAAGCTAAATTACAGAGACCCAGAGTTGCTGAATGAGCAAATGTCTGATTGGAGACAAAATTGTTTTAGGATATTACTTGTAACACATTACTTACCCCATTCACCTCTAAAAAGTACTTGGAGAAAAACAGGGGGAAAATGGAGTATTTAGCCATTAAGAAAGATTATTGTAATCACAATTCATAATATTATATTTCCACTTAGGCAAATTTAAGTTTTTGATCAACACATGACCTTGTGTACATTTGGTCTTTTATTTTCCTCTAGTTTGGTCATATTTATTTCAAATAATTATTCAATTATTAAACAATAAGGCATGATCTGTAATGTTATGACTGCAGACTCACGCATGTTCAATTTTACATGAACTACCTTTAGGATTTATGTAATTGAACTCATTTTGTGTGTGTGTGTGTGTGTGTGTGTGTGTGTGTGTGTGTGTGTGTGTGTGTGTGTGTGTATGCATGTGTGGTGGGAGATCGAAATCTTTACTGTACATTTTGAAGGAGTGTGCCCCTCACTTTGCCTCTCAAGCCAGACTCTGTCATTTAAAAAACTTACAATTTATTGCAGTGTAAGCTTGACTTTAATAGCAAAATGTGACAAGGCAAACAGTCTATGTATTTATCCAGAGGGGTGGTAAGAGGAACAAAAGCAATACCAACCTAGGTTTCCCCTTAGGGTTTTTATGTTCCTTTTGAGACTAAGCCTTACATCAGAGAACAGAATTTCAGTTCTGCTGAAAGGTCAGCAGGGAATTTCATCCCATTAGATTAAGTTTATGTTATTTGGTGCTTTGGGAAGACTGAGAGCAAGTCGATACTGATAATAATGAAAAAAAAAAAAAAGTTGAGTTACAGAGATGAAAATATAACCACAAATGGTTTTAGAAAGAGACAGTATAGTACCTTGATTTACCAAGTCCAACTTTCTAAACAGCATCAAAATAATGAAATGTGGCTGAGATGTAGATTTGTGGTTCGATAACCAACAGGGGAGATGAAAATTACATACATGTGCATGCTGAGACTATTCAAAACTCACAAAGAACCCATTATTATATATAAACGCAGTTGGCAAAATGACACTTCTGTCCTTGCAACCCTTTCATCAACTTCCCGCTGGTTCAGAATGAAGCCAGAGTTACATGCTGTATATAACCAGCATTTTTATATCACCCCTCCTAAACACCAGGTTTAGTGAGTATCACCTTACAGTATTGGGACTTTCAACCTCTAGAACCTGGATAAATGTAAGTTATCACCCAGGTAAAAGTAATGCAAATTTGTTAAAGCGGCCCGTGTGGGAGATATGCTACTCCTAAATGTGGCACGTCATAATAGGGTATGACTGAGTGGGCCACATGTTTCAGGAGTATATTTTTGCTGCAACGCTTTTTCACCTCCATCACCTGTACGCAATGGAGTAGGTGATGTAGTGGTTAGGGTGCTGGAGTCATGATCAAAAGGTTGTGGGTTCAAATCCCTGTTAGACCCCCACCGTGTTAAGACCCCTGGGCAAGGTCTTAACCATAAGTGTGACCCCGTCCACCCAGCAGTATAAATGGGTATCTTTGAAAAATACTGGGAGGATAATCTGCGATGGACAAGGGTACCATCTAGGACGAGTTGAGCTCCTAGTCACTTCGTGCTATGGAAACCTGGGATAAGTTCCAGCTATGATGAACCAATAGGCTCGGGTGTAAAAAGGCAGACAGACTTCATTGTACAGTATTGTTTTTTTCCATAACTGGCATTCAGCTCTTCAATGCAGAAAAGGAATGCAGAAAATGACCTCCCCTATAGTTAGCCAATGATGTTATTGCATAATGCTTAAACTGAAGTCAGTTGTTTGTTGTAAGAGAGCTTGAAGGCATTAAAGTATAGTTAAGATAAAAGTGGAACTGCAGAGGGGTTCATTGGCCTTTCCAGCAATAAAACACACCTAAGGTTTAATGGTTTATAAGACAACACAAATAGGCTTGACTGCAGCTAATGACCGATAACACCCTGTATCAAGCCAGAGACTAATTGAGTAGCTGATGGATTACATTTGCAAACAATGCAATCTTACATGTGATAATGTCAAGGCAACAATTAGCATATTTTTTCCCCGATCACAATCTTCATAATAAGATCACACTTTTTTTTGGACACGCTCCCAACAAGTCGTTTGAAGAGTCCTGACTTCTGGTAATAGTGCAATGTGGAACCACCACATAATTCAGTGTTTGCACTGAATGAGAATATAATCTCTTCAGTTGGTCCTGGGACATTTCATTCTCTCCCTTTCTTTACAGATACACACACTGAGTAAAAATATTAAACAGTTTACCAGGATGCACTAATTAGTCGTTTTTGAGAGGTAGAGGGATTAAAAAAAAGGGCATTGTTAATCTCAAGGAAGTGACGCTTCATGTTTTTCTTTTTTTCAGTGAATGTTTGAATATTTCTGAAGGACACATGAGTTATGCATACCCAATGAGTACAATCATTATATATAATCGCTTATATGGGTAAGGCTCATGGAAACGTAGTGTTCCCCGATCTCCCTGGTGCTCCTATGGATCTGGTGCTACATCCATCATGAGACACATAAGTCATGCCAAAACCATAACCTTTGATATAAAGTAGCTAAAATTTGATTTGCAGGCACTTCAAAAGACCCAGGATAAGTGACAGAAATCATTTTTAAGTTTTTATCTAAAACACACAAACTTCTGTAGTCTGGCACATGACCAAAATGAGGTTCAGGCAGCTTATACCGGTTTACCATTAAGAATGTTATTTTAGTGTAAAACAGGTTTAAACAAGCTACACTATTCAGTTATTTCTTATTGTTCTGCTTTAAACAAGGTTAAGTCAGTCAATAACGTGCCAAAAATCACTTCTGGCATGTCTTTATTTAAGGAAAATATTTGTCATTGGATGACGTTTTTTTCTACATAGATCCTCAACTCTCCGACTTTCTACATAAAAAATATATTGAATTTCAGGTTATAAAGCATAATTTTTCAAATTGCAGACACTGGGTGGGGTGGTTTTCATGAGCCTTACCCATATACTTTAGGTGAAGAGAGAAAAAAAGGGTTGGACCAGATAAGTGGTTTACATCTTCCTACTCTTTTGTGGACATACCGCTAAAAAATATATATATATATTAAGAGACTACTGCAAATAATCAGTTTCTGAGGTGTTATTATTAATATTTATTTTTTAAGAAACATAAAAATATTTTTTTATTCCAGTGTTGACCAGTCATCATTTTCTGAAACAAAATGCTCAGAGTGATAGTATTTTAATCTCGGTTTCAGGGGTTATGTTGTCAGTTGTTTATGGAACAAAACAAAAGTGTTCATGTTTCTCAAATACATACCTATAAATAGTAAAGACTAAGAAACTGATAATATTACACTGCTCTCTTAAATGTTCCACAGCTGTATATTTATACTGTGGTTTAGAGAAACTTTGCTGCCTTTAATTTTTTTTCTAAAGTTTATTATCATGCTATTAATAATTATCATTAATTCCACTTATTGTGCTTTTTTTATTGTACTGGTTTTTTTTTTTAATGTTTACAAAAAAACTAAACTAAACCAAACTAAACTAATGCCTGAAAGAGCCAGCTCTGAGAGTTAACACTATGGTAATGTCAGATTTAGACTTTCAGACAATCAAGACAGGGGCATAAGAATGTACCCCTATTCTACAAGAAGAATTTACCTTCAGTTCAATATAGATCATATAAACAGCATTTTCCTGTTCAGATTCAAAACAAAGACACCCATGGGCACACTCTTGCATAAGTATTATTATTAGTGTCTGTATGTTAAAATGCAAAATAAGGAAGTGAGCCCTGAAATTGTTGGAGGTATTATTATCGATCAAAGCATTGATTTATTTGTAGATTGTTGTTCCAGTAGATTCTGGTCGGATTTGGAAGCTGAACTAGATTTTTACTGACCTTATGAGTGTTTCGAATTTTTTCATATTTTCACATACTTGCCATTTTTGAGTTATTGTGAGCATAGTATGAAGCAGGGCTGTGGTTATACAATATTGGCCTACTCCAGGATCTTTTATGCCATATTCTATTATAAAGACACAAAGGACTATGGCTTTGTGCTGGCTGGAGGTTTCTGTCAAGTAAAAACTCTGTACCTTCTAATAGAGATGGCTTAAAAAGCATCACTGAATGTGTGCATTGATGATAGCCACAGAAATGTACGTTAATGCCATAAGTATAGATATTATTTTGTTCATCTTTCCTTTTTATCTGTGACTTCACAATCTCGGTTTCATGGAAATTCTTCTCTTAAATGTCAGTGTAAATTCTAAATATGACACATCTAAAA
>JBCNYH010000015.1:10180710-10201306 GCA_039654325.1 Tandanus tandanus
TATACGCGAGAAAACGCTCTCTCCATACAATACGCTCGTCAGAGATACACACACAAAGAGGGGGGGGAGAGAGAGAGAGAGAGAGAGAGAGAGAGAGAGAGAGAGAGAGAGAGAGAGAGAGAGAGAGCAAATAAACAAAGACCTATAATAAATCCATCAAGTACTCTTCTCTGTACGTAAACATTGTACATATTGGCGAACTTAACACCATGCCATCTCCTTGATTTTAAACTTTAGAACTTTTTCAATTCTATCCATCCTGTACCTGCACTTTGCATCAAACTAAAATATTGCACCTGCACCTTTTGTATTTTGCACCACTCTTGACTACCTCATCACCCTTTTCTCCATGTCCTTGTTTGTCTTGCACTAATTTTTGTTAGCCTTATAATTATTGTTTAGTTTAGTAGTTTAGTGTTTTTCGTTACTGTTATTGTTACAGTTTTGTCTATGGCACCTGGACAACAACATTTCGTTCTGCTACATGCCCTGTATGTGAATGAATGACAATAAAGTTGAGTTGGAGTTTTGAGTTGAATTTGCATTTCAATATACTGCATATCTTTCCAGAGTGCACCAGTATGCAGAGTGTGTATACTGGTTCATATATGATTATCTCTTAGAATATGAGTACTTTGACACAGCTATAAGCAATGCTACACAAACTGTTGTGTGCAGCATAAAAAACTGGAGGTGGGACTAACACATACACAGATATGTTTATCAGGGCTTATGTAACACTGGCAAGCCATAATCTAAAGCCAAAGCCTTCCATTCTCAGAGCACCATTCCCCGTTTCTGTCACTCACATCTACTTTACAAGCAGCACACAGTTGTTTCACTATTTTATTTGACTGACAGCACAATATTTTCATATAAATCACGTATCCAGCACCATTCCGCTCTGAGGAGTGGGAGTATAATGAAACTCACATTAATGTTTCTGTGAGCTGTTGTTATTAAAACAGAACTCATGAATTATATTTCCTCTTGCATTATTTTTTTTAACATGCCTGTTGACAGTGAAATAGCCTCTAGCTCTTTTCTTTTAGGTTTATGTTCCACTAATTAAGCTACTCAAAAACATGTTTAATTTGAAAAATGTTATGCTACTTCTCTGCCCTAAACCTTTCGCCTTTTAATAATCCTATTAAAGAATGACCATTTTGAATTCCCGTACAAATCCCTGCATTCACCTGGATCTCAAGGTCTACAAGGTTCCAGAACCTAGTCTTTTCCCCACTTCCAGTCAATTATATCCTGAGGCCGAGTTTCCATCCCGAAGCCTACCTGTCTTGAAGTGCCTTTCTTGTTAATACTGTTGAATTGTTGGGACCTAGAGCTCCTGCATCCCTTTAGGTCCTATTACTGCCATCCAGTGATCTACGATTCTCTGCTCCCAACAGAATCAACATGAGGCCTAATCTTCACCTGGAATCTTACAAACTCCTTCCTCCAGGATTCTGGGGGCCACAAACCCCAGCTATTTTTAGGCCATGAGGTCCTGATACCTTTGAATCCTACTCCTCCTCTCATGGTTCACTAATCCTTAGTGTATATATATGCAAAATGGGGCAAAATGTACATCTGACACCCACTAGGGGGAGACATTTCATTATAACTATGCCAAGTTATAATAATCCATTTATGCTTGGCCAAGGTACCTTGTACTCTATGAGTGCCCTTCAACTTTCCCTTATATATTTTTTGTTTTTAGCTACCCATACCTGAGTCAGAGGATTAAGTAAGTGTTACAGAAGCATAGTTTAATCTGTAGTGAAAAGGAATCTGCATCTGGCTTTATTCAATTTACAACAGATTAAATTAGATTCCACTTCACCCTATAGAGAGAAATGAAGTAGGATAAGTGCAATAATGTTATAAAAGATAATACACGATTTGCAAAAGAAGACTAGTTGATATTTCAAATAATTGAATGTTAACCATCTTCAATTAATGTGATGCAAACTGTTCAAATATGTTATCACTGGAACACTTTTATTTTGCTAACATCTATTTCTTAGGTGGTGAAAGTCCAATTTGCTTCTGGACAGTGTGAAGGTAATTGCATATGGATATACCACAAATTAATTTGATAGTTTTGCAAAATGCATTGAATACATGAGCCAAGAATTGAACATGAAATATAAATATCAATAATATTTAATATTTATTAAAACAGATTTTTTTTAAATCTACAGTCATGCATTGCATATAAGTTGGCTGTACAGCACTTTCCATTAAAATGAAGCTTCCAATGAAACCATCTGTCCATCATAATGAAAGGTATATCCGGTGTATACCACATTCCCCACACCAGTTATGGATTTATGTGCTCAGTGCAGTCACAGTGTAATGAAACAGCTTTAATATGATGATGCCTTTTTATTGGTAAAGGTATGAGGGGCAGGTGCTAGTAATGCAAATATATAAGGGAAAACGCCCCGTGTGATTTCTTCATCACCCAGTGACATTACTCTCATCACACAGTGAGGAGGCTTTAATGATGAAGTCAGGGGCGTATCAATCATTTTAAAAGTAGAAGGGAGATGAAGATGTCATTTATTTTAATGACTCAAAATCAATCAATGCTGAGTCACATCACAGCCATTGTAATTAAATATCCACTTAAGAAACTCTGTCTTCCTACCACAAACATACACACAACTACATGTACTAACATTTCTAAACATTTGCTCATTGTCAACTTCTGATTAAGTAATTATTTGTTTCTTTAAATTAATAATGTATTCAATGAATTTATTTTAAAATATTACCTATTATGAGTGTGAGTACACCTTATGGCTCATTCACTTTATATTTCATTTTATTTCATTTTTTCAGACCATTTTATCCTTTCCTACGGTCATGGGCAGGCGTGAGCCCATCCCAGGTAACATCCCAGCTAACTTCAAGATACACCTTGAACGAACAAACACACACACACACACACACACACACACACACACACACACACACACACAACCATTCAAACTAACATTGACAACTAGGGAGGTAATTGAAAATATCCAATTAGCCTAACTGCATGTCTTTGGAATGAAGCACCAGGAGGAAATCTATGCAAGCATGGAGAGAACATGCAAATTCCACAGAGAAACACCCTCACTGGGTACAGGGCGTGAACCCACAACTTTCTTACATTTGGATTTACATTTATGGCATTTGAAAGACAGCCTTATCCAGAGCAACTTTTATTTTTTATACAGTTGAGTAATTGAGAGTTAATGGCTTGCTCAAGTGCCCAATAGTGGCAGCTTGGTGATACTGGGGCTTGAACCAACCTTTGGTTCAGTAAACAAGAGCCTTAACCACTGAGCCACCACCAACCCTTCCCACCACCAACTCTTCTTGCAGTGAGATGGATATGCTAAACAGTATGCTACTGTGCTGCTTTAGAATTTATATGTTTTAAATGCTGCATTTCGCTGGATTGTTTTAGGTATCAGTTAAGAATCACACTGATAATTCCTTTGTTAAAGACCTCTCTAAAGCTGTCCTCAACCTTTAACATTCTGATTGTTCCTCATCTATAGAAATCATCTCTACTTCCTCAAAAGTTCCATGACAGCCATCTAAAAATACCACAGAGATCATTTGCCATGTTCATTTTAATCACTGAGAAGTGGGTTTTCCTACCTCACATAAGCTAAACAGACAGAACATGAAGGTTTGTGTGTTTTATGACTGAAAATAGATATTATTTAATCGCTAACTTGCACCAAGACACTTGATTGCGACAGGCCCCTCTTCAGTCCTCTGCATTATTGTGTGTGCTTTCTGAAGCTTTAGTTTTTACTTCCCTCCATGACTCTGGTTTCAATCCAGGCTCTGTCAGAGCATGGCGCACAAGCCTCTGGGGTAGGTAATGCATTTTTAAACACTTTTCTGTTCCCAGTCCTCCAAAGAAAAGAACGCTAAAGATGGCTATTCACACCACTCAGTATGGAATTAATACTGAGCTCAGTGATATTGCAGCCGAAGCTGCTATGACCTCCAACAACACAGTTCAGCAGCTTTATGAAGAACATAAACCTATTACAGATCCCCATTTCTTATTCTGTCGTTTGTTTAAGAGTTTAATCACCTTAATAACATACAATTGTGTTTGGGAATAATTCTGATTTATCTAAGAAAACATATGGTATTACAACCCATAAGCCTTAAAGAAACTCATATAAAATTACGATGGTGTGAAAGTGGAGAAAGTGCTGTTGGAGGATGTTTAGCTGTAGCTCTGAAAATGTAACATGGGTAAGAAGGAAAAAAACACCAAACTTTGAGGTTTCTTCCTTAAAAAAAAAGAAAAGAAAGAAGAAGAAGATGAAGAAGAAGAAGAAGAAGAAGAAGAAGAAGATGAAGAAGAAGAAGATAAATGACATAGGAAAATGTCTTGAGGCTGAATGGGAACAAAATGTTATTCGCCTAAGGCTTTCAGGAGAGCTGAACTTGGTCCATCTTTTCATGTCAGAACAGGAGACTAAAGAAGCATATTGCATATTTACATACATATTTATTTAAAAATTGTACCAGACTGATCTTGTGCTCTTGTATTAAAGAACATTTTCAGTTGTCTGAACAAGGATCTGAAGAATCAGATACAGACAGTAGCATTGTTCCCTTTTTTATTAAAAAAGAAAGAGAATATTTTATTGACTTTCTGTGAGCCGTAGGTGTTAAGTGCTATGTTAATACAAAGGTTTTACAAAGATACAACATGTTAAAGTTAAGAAAAAAGTTTGAGTTACAATTATGTATTTTAAGCAGGGAAAAGACACTGTAACTGCAGTACATTTTATATAATGCTGTTAAACCTAAAGGTAAAAGTAGATATTGCTTTTTTTTAAGGATAAAAAAAGTATCGCTACTTTAACAAATCAGATCAATAATAAATTAGCTAATATGACAAAATGAAGAAACTAAAAAAATGTCAAATAAAGAAACTAAAATCGGGAAATATTTAGTTTACATGTTTTGGGTGGAGACTTGACAGGGCAGCCAGTCAACCTACAATATTTTGCAGTATTAAAGGAATAATAATCTTTATTTGGAGAGAAAGAAAAAGAGAGAGATAGGGGAGAGAGAGAGAGAGAGAGAGAGAGAGAGAGAGAGAGAGAGAGAGAGAGAGAGAGAGAGAGAAAGAGAGAGAGAGAGATTTAGGTGAAATATGTGAGACTTTAAACATTCCAAACATTTAAAATACATGTTATTTTAAAATTTATGGAAGAGATCCCCAGTATTGAAGGTTTTTGTTTTATGAACTTCAAGAGAGAGACAAATGTTATGTTTGTTTATAAATTGTTGAAAAATTGCTGGGGGATGAATGCAAAATGTTGTAACAGAGGAATAATCAATTACTGGGTGGTTTTTATTTTCCTATTACATCACACCCTGTCATGTTTTATTCCCTACTTATTACACATTCCCCTTTACACTGACCTACACTCTGACAAGTGTTTGGAATCAGGCCTACATTTGGGAAAAATGCATTTTAATGTCTTTTGGGTTCCTGCCATTATCATAAAGTAAGACAATGGCTTAGAGCAGTGGCGTTTTAGGAGCATAGTTTAGGAATGCAAGGGTAGAGGACCCCAAAAGCACCTGTGTGTAAGTGAGTAAGTGATTGAGTATGAGAGAGAGAGAGAGAGAGAGAGAGAGAGAGAGAGAGAGATGGTGATGATGATGATGATGATGATGATGATAATGATGATGAGAAACAGTGTGTGTTCTGTTGGAATTTTTGTATTCAGACTTCATTGTTTTGCTGATTGGCCAGTGCATATATAGTAAGTAAACCACTAAAATTAGACAGAAAAAAAATTGATCTAGGGTTTTAACATTGGTGCTTGTTCATGCAGAGGCTGTTCGTTTGAAACATATTGATGAGGTTGCATCTTTGGCATCCTCATCCGATCTTTTGCTGCAAGTGTCTTAAGGGGATTCATTTGTTTATTTATGGAAGCATCACCGATGCTTGTAGGAAAAATACACTGAATAGTATAAAGAATTAAGGATGGGGTTCACTCCCTTCAAGCAGATTTAGCAGTTGGGTAAGGTGATTACACATTGTTACAAAAGTTAAACACCACCTGGTTTTAATCCTGTGCTGCTGACACACATAGTGCACATGATGACATCATGCAGTGTTAAGTCATTCATTCATTTGCCAGTTTCACTTAATCCTACTAGGGTCACTGGGAGACTGGTGCCTATCTCAGCAGACACTGGGTGAAAGCGAGGTACACCCTAAACAGTTCGCCCGATCATCGCTGGGCCAACACACATACACACACACACACAATCATTCACAGAGGATACCCAGAGGAAACCCACGCAAAATCCGGGAGAACATGTAAACTTCATACAGAAATACTCGAAAGCAGGATCTTCTTGTGTGAGGTGGACTTGCTTACCACTACACCCCCCCCCCCCCTTTTTTTTTTTTTTTTATCATTGAGATACAGGCAGCAAAGGTCCTGTGTTTTTACTCTTGCTTGAGCTGCAATTTCTCACTGTTCTCCTGGTTGCCCACTGTTATTTCCAGATTACAAAATGTTCTTAATCTTTTGTAAGTGCATATATATATATATATATATATATATATATTATTTTTTATTTTATTTTTTTTTGTCTTTGCATTGCCTGTCTTTTTGATTTCTTTTTGATGCCCCCCTCGGTTTATTATGACTATGGCTTTTAGAACTGATATAATAAAGAAACTTAGCACTTAGATTAATTTACCTCAGAACTGGAAAATATCCTAAAAGGCTGTTTTGTCACATCTACTTATTTCTTCATTTCCAGGAGAGATTAGCTTCTTTAACATCTTAAAGTACCAATTTGTCCATTTTAGAGTGCTGTCTAATGAAATCACTTTCATCACTCTGCTGTGTACATTGCTATGCATGGTTTGTGTGAATGATGTATTATTTGTGTGTAAAATCTTTGAAATTGTACAATAATTTCAGGTCTAAATCCACTTTTAATAATGTGGAGAAAAAAATCAGGGGTATCAGGTGCCTCTGGGGGCACTGTGTGTTTTGCACCATGACTTGCACCAGTATACATACTGCAAATGCAAATGTTGCACCAGTGGAGCATTTTTTATTTTATTTATTTGTTTATTTATTTTTTTACGTTTATGGAGATAAAGGGCAGTATTAATTTATATGTTATTTTGAGAATTTTTAATAGAAAAAAAAAAGGAAAAATAGGACATTTGCATCACAATACTTTACACTATTTTTAGTTTCATTTATTCATTCATTATCTAAGCCGCTTAATCCTAATTAAGTTGCGGGGAGGCTGGCGCCTATCTCAGCCGACTCTGGGTGAAGGCGGGGTACACCCTGAACAGCTCGCCAGACCATGGCAGGGCCAACACACATACAACCATTCACACTCACACACACACACACACACACACACACACACCTAGGGGTGATTTGGAAAAGCCATTTAGTGAACACTGTGCATGTTTTTGGGCTGTGGGAGGAAACCGGAGTACCCAGAGGAAACCCACACAAGCACGGGGAGAACATGCAAACTCCACACAGAAATGATTTTTAATTTCATATAAATACTAAATGTACGGTATCATAACCCAGTGTCATCTTTAAGCTGTAAAGCTACAGTATATTCCTGCTGTTATTTCAGTATCAATATCTAGTATGTGATAAAACACTCTTTAGGGAAATCTTATCTCCATATATATCTGAAAGTGGGGCATCTGCTTCTTGTTTACGTACAATAGGAAAGGCATGTTTATGTTTAATATTCACTTTAAAAAATATATATCCGCAAGTGTAGGTTTAATTTAGTTACTTTTGCTATAAAATAAAGGGAAAACTGCCTGGTTCTTAAAAAAAAGAGAAAGAAAATTGATCCTGAGTCTGTGTAGTTTTTCTGTGCATGAACTATCCGTGTTATTGTGGGTTTCCACTGGGGCTGGCATGGCTATTTTGCTGATAGGTACGAAAAAGTGTGGGTGTGGGTGGGTGTGGGTGAGCTTTCTGGTGATCACCGAGGACTTCGTAAACTCTTTATCCCTTAGGATATTTCCTTTATACATTTTCTCTTCAAAAGAATCACTGAAAATGTCTCTGTAAGCTGCTAAAGATCACAGTGCACAGTGCAGCTTGCTCAGTGGCTAGCTTGCTGGTCAGATACACCCTGGTCCACACACCATTTATTGCTTGTGCATCGACCAGTCAAATGAAATTATGGCTGATTGGTGTAAAGTCACGTAGAATGATGGAGAATCCTCTATAGTGAATACTCCACTCATATACTGAACAGTTTATTTTTTTAATGGAAAAAAGAATTTGCAGAATTGCACTGTGTTCACAGAGGTTTTGACCACTGCATACTAAACCCACTGAGGAGGTTCGGGAAAACAGGACTTTGTCTGTGATTTCTTATCGAATCATTTGATCTCTCACTCTCTGGAATGTAAAACAAATGTATCCCTTAAGTCCATCTAATATTCCAGAGCCAGGGATATCTGACCTTAATATATGCTCTGCTCTAGCAGTGCTTCACTGTGTAAGGTAGCTTCTGGCCCCGAGCAGAGGGTACATTTGCTGAGAAGGCATGTTTGGTGTTTGCAGTCTAATTTGTTACAAATGTATTTCCTGTTTGACTTTGGCTCTGCTCTCCTAAAGGGCCTCTGTCAGCGAACAGATTAATAAATATGAAATATGATTACCATCCAACCCCCCCCCCCAACCCCCCCTTCTCTACCAAATGCACAACATGGACTTGTTCCACAGAGCTATTGTAAGTCATTACTCAGCAATTTTTAGAGTATAGCAAAGCCATCTTTGGGACCAAGCATGTACAAATGATGAGCCATGGGTAGAGATTTAATACCAAACAGGCCAAATGATGACACTGAACATTAAAAGTAGGAAAGTAAGTGTTGGTAAAAGTAAGTTAAGAGACACTGGAGTGTATGTGTGTGTACGTGTGTGTGCGTGTGTGTGTGTGAGAGAGAGAGAGAGAGAGAGAGAGAAAGAGAGAGAGAGAGAGAAAGGGGGAGGGGGAATTGTATGTAAAGTAAAAAAGATGCTCAGGTTCTATCAGCTGTTTTGAATAATACTCACATATAAGCTCTTTTGCTTTATCCTTGGGTAAAAAATCCTAGGAGTGGAACCAACTGAATTATATTTGGATTTATAAAGCAGTCGGTCTCAGTCTGTGCATCATGTTGCTCATTCTCACTCTCTCAGATGCAGCGATCCATTGCCGGAGCTTATTTACATGAAATAAAGCAGCAGTAAAACACAGACAGGACTTGTAAATATCTGTGCTCGGTCTGCTCCCCTTTTGGAGGACTGCAATTGCTTTTTTTTTTTTTTTTTTTTTTGGGAGTGGGGGGATTTAGGGGTTTAAAGGTACATACTGTTGCATACTGGCATCATGAAAAATTACAACAGTGACAGCTAATTCAAGGTAATAAAACTCAGGTAACATTTCATAAACATTTAAAATGCAACATATTCACACATTCTGTTTACATACATAACATAATTTTCCATTTGCTGAGCATATGCAATAATCATCTCTCTCTCTCTCTCTGTCTCTGTTTTTCTCTCTGTAAGTGCACTTCATGCTTGATGTGATTCTTGATGCCAGATCCTGACACACTTGTACGTTTGCTGCTCCTCTTACTGTCCAGCCCCAAAGATTTGTACTTCCAAGAAATAAATGATGCCCAGGATTTACTCTTGCTTCATTGTATAATCTCATCTGAATTCTGTAGATTTTAACAGAACTGCTGCTTTAATCATAAAGAATGCCCTTTGCAGGGTGGTTCCGGTGCAAGTGCCAAAAGAGCAAAAGCAACTTTTGTTTTTGCCAGGAATCACACTCATATTTGTAATTAATTTCTCAGATACTGTTTAGCAACCGTGCGGCAGGCGAAGTGGTTAGCACTCTCTGTTCATAGCAAGAATGTCCTGAGTTCAAGCCCTGTGCCTGTCTCCCTGTGCATGTGTGGTCCAGGTTCCAGGTTCTCCAGGTTCTCCAGTTTCCTCACACAGTCCAGAGACATCCACATTAGGCTAGCTGGCTATACTTGGTTATCTCTAGGCATGAATGTGAGTGTGAATGGTTGGCTGTGTCTGTGTTGGCCTTGCAGTGGACTGGCAAGTTGTTTAGGGTGTAGTCCACCTTAAGCCAAAAGTCAGCTTTGATTGGCTTAACAGCACAAATGGTACATAGAATGAATGAATGAATGAATGACTGCTCTTTGGTCATTACAGAACTCTTTCAAAATGTCTTTACAGCGAGCACCGGTTCCTCAACATTTTTTTCCCTTGCTACAGTCACCTCTGGCTTGCTCATTATGGATCTTTGGAAATAAACTTTCAGATATCTATTACGCTGCTTTTCGATAAAGTCATTGATTTTGTCAATGATTCTAGCTGCTGCAGAATTTTCTAAGAAATTCCTGACACTTTCACACTTTGCTAGAAAGAAATTCGCGTTGTAGATGTGCATTGGAATTACTCTAATGGACCAGGATTTTTGGTCTATCATATTGTTTTGAGCAAAACTTAAGATTACAGTTTTATCTTAGTCCAGTGTTAGGTCTCCCACACACAAAGCCTCACTGGATGTACTCTTTCTGAAATACCTTCTTGTGATAAACAGTTTTAATAACCAAGCCATCAGATCCCAATTCCCAATCCTGACAAAATGAATAACAGAAACACGGCCCTCTACTGTCTATTGTACTTGCACGCTATACAAGCATCTAACGTGATGAAAAACAATAAAGACCTGCCAAGCTTAAACTCGGCAAAATCTCTAAAGTACAAAGGGCAATTCTCCCATTCATGTGAAAGTCCTTTTTTTTAGTTCTTCCAGTTACACACATTTCAGTTAAGCATTTTCTCTCTAGCGGCATGGTGGCATAGTGGTTAGCACATCTGCCTCACAGCAAAAAGGTCCTGGGTTCAAGTCTCAGGCTCGGCGAGGATGTTTCTGTGTGGATGTTGCATGTTCTACCTTGCTTGCAAGGGTTTTCTTCTCGGTATGCTGGTTTCCTCAGACAATCCAAAGACATGTAGGGGTTATGTGCATGTGTTGGCCATTTGATGGACTGGTGAGCTGTCTAAGGTGTACCCTGCCTTCACCCAGAGTCAGCTGAGATGGGCTCCAGCCTCCTTGTAACCCTTGTAGGATTCAGCAGTTTGGCATGAATGAATTAATTAATTAATTTTCCCTATACACAGTATGATCATGGATGCAGTGCTTAATTTCAATATAATGCTGGCCTCGTGAAAAAAGAAAAAGGTTAATTTATTTGAAATTAAAGTAGACTGAATCACAACCTTGTGTATTTTTGGTGTTGGAAAAACATGGAATGTGGTCTTCTTTATTTATTCACATTTATTTCTGTGATTCTTAATCAAATGCATTTAAGCCATACACCAGACTCAGATTTTGGAAACAAATGCAATGAGAGAACTTAGCTACTAACAGCAAAATAGAAATTGCCATTTACACTTGCTTGGTGTGTTCTTCACGATATTTTATGAACTGGTTAATGTGGTGCAGCATTGCACCTACAAACTTTGTCAAACACCTTGACAATGATGTCTGAGATGTATGCACCACATCACCATCTTGCCTCTGAAATGAGCCAGATGCAAAAGAGATAGAGCACTGGTGTGATCTTGATGAAGACCAGTAGGGAATGCAGGTGATTACTGCGTCTGGAAAACTGTTCATCTAGGAGTCTGCACAGGTGGATGATGGGTAAACTGTCAAAAAGAAATCAGTGAATGTATTGTGTGCCAGTGTGTCTAGTATATCCAGATGAGGTCAGAATATTTGTAACCATCTTTTTTGTGCTTGGTGAGCTTCTCTCCATCTTTTTCACCCTTTCAGGTGCACAAAACATTTTGGTTTTGAATTGTTACGAAATACCAGAAGGTTGATCCTGTTCTCCTTCAGTTTACTTTTATTATGTTTGAGTTGAATTAACTATGTCCTAAGCTTGTTGGCGGCATGGTGGTGTACTGGTTAGCACATCCACCCCACAGCAAAAAGGTTCTGAGTTTGAACCAAGTGGCCCTGCAATGGAAAGGTGAGCTGTTCAGGGTGTACCCTACCTTCACCCAGAGTTGGTTGGGATTGGCTGCAGCCTCCTCGTGACTTTAATATAAGGATAAATAGGTTCGGAAAATAAAATGAAATGTACTAGGCGTGTTCTCTGCACCATGTGATGTAAAACCTTTTTTTTTTTTTGTTTAATTATGCAATATAGGGTATGGAAAGTGTTGTTGCAGTCTAAAACAAATTAAAAAAGGAATTAATTATTTTTTTTTTTTACTTTAATAATTTTGTAAGAATGCAGACATGCCACCAACTTAAACAGCAATATGTTTCATCATGTAAGGGCACTTGATTTCCTATGGCCCCCAGAAGCACATAATTCAAGGGCAGAATATACATGAACAGTGTTTACATATCGTGCAATTTACCACATATATTTATTGCTGGTATTTTTGAATCACCTTTTCTATGAATCTTAGTGGGTCTTTCAGATTGAGTTCATAGTGCACTAATAAGATACAGATTCATCTCAGTTAATTACAGCAGAGACAGTGTTTGTCCTGCTAAAATCTTCTGTTCCTCATGATTATTTGGTAAAGTGATGAGGAAAATATCTAACAGGCAAATAACATATGCTGTTGCCACAACTTGACCAAGCAGGCCGTAAAGATTATCATCCATCAAATACATTATTCTGTAAACATCATTACTGTTTACATACTCACAAAATAAAAACAAGAAAGTGCATTCAGCATTGCTGTACTTTCAGAAAAAAAAAAAAAGTTAAATGCATCCAATCATTCAACAACAAGTGAGTATCACCGAACCACGAACCCCTCAGGACCCATGTTAAATACCAACCAATGCAGCTAAATTCAGAAAATGAACTGACCTTGAACAAATCAGATTATCAGAATCATCTACATTAGTCCGTCACCTTAGATAAAAGACTTTAACCTTTAAAAACAAACCTCATCTCTGTCCCTTTGCTCGACTGATCCCTCTGTTTATCAGTGGAGAAGTAATTCATTCATTCAGTTCTGTTGCAATGTCTGCTTTAGCCCCCTACAGAACATGTTCTAGATCTATATATATATATATATGATAGTGTGCAGTGAAGATTATACACCACCACTTTTGTCTAAAAGGGCTCCTAATAAAAAGAAGTGAAAAAATTACTTCTCTATAATTTTTTGGGTGAAAATATATTGAGAACCAAAAAAAATCATTCCGACAAATATATTGAGGTAAAAGTATGGATAATAAACAAAAACACAGAAAATACGAATTTTTCTGAAAAATTTAAAGGCGTCGCAAATTTAATTTTTTTGACATTTGCATGGCATGAATGAACTTCACACCATATGGAATGGTTTAGTGAGTGAAGAAATAAAAAAATACAGTAATGCAGTGATGATTATACACTTAACAAAATGAAGATAAACCAGAAACCAAGTACTATTTGTGTATTTATTTCAGGTAATATTGGATCATATTGATGAGAATAAGTAAACAAACAACAATATATAGTAATAACAAAAATAACATTATTCTCATTATTGAGGAAAAAAGTCAATATTTATTGTGGCCACCCTTTACTTTGACTAGAGCATTTAACCTTTCAGGCATAGTGTTCACATATTTTTTTAATTTCTTCACTCACTAAACCATTCCATATGGTGTGAAGTTCATTCATGCTATGCAAAAGTCAAAAAAATTATTTTTTTACATTTTTCTGAAAAATTGGTATTTTCAATGTACTTTTACCTCAATATTCTTGTCGGAATGATTCTTTTGGTTCTCATTGCCTACAATAGCATTGTTCATTACATTTTCACCAAAAATTATAGAGAAGTAATTTTGTGCTTCTTTATATTTGGAGCCCTTTTAGACAAAAGTGGTAGTGTATAATCTTCACTGCACACTACTATATGCTACACAAAGGGGATGTGTTGAAGGCAAAAAAATTGCATAAGGTGTAAGGATCTGACTGACTTTGACAAGGGCCACATTGTGATGGCTAAGCGACTGGATCAATTCTCTGAAACAGCTCTGAATCTTGTGGTTCATTCCTGGTATGCAGTGGTAAGTACTTACCAAAGGAGTTACAAGTTACAAGGAAGGAAATCAGTGAACTGGCAAGAGTGTCAGAGGTGGCCAAGGCTCACTGATGCGTGAACAGTCAGATGGTGTTAACGCTATGGGTGATCGGTGTGTGTGTGTGTGTGTGTGTGTGTGTGTGTGTGTGTGTGTGTGTGTGTGTGTGTATATTATATATTCATTTATAATATCATTTATATATCATTCAGACACTGTGGTGCATAATTATTTTAGTATATATTACATGGGCACCAAAGCAAAACAGCACATTAAAGCGAGGTTTTATAGTTTATTTGCATTTTTTTTTAAATCATAACAGACACAGACAAGCTCCCAGCACAGGGAGGCACAGAGCCTGCTTTAACGGCATCCAATAAACCATCTAAACCAAAAGTTTTGGTAGTCCTGTGTGAAAACATAATGAAAAGCAAACTTATATATATGTATATGTATTCAGCTGTTCATACTCATAATGTAATTTGAAAAATGCCTTCTGGTCTCAATCAAAATGTTTAATTTAGAAGTACAATATTTGGCAGGCTGGTGATTTGTCAAGAGAAAGAGTCAATTCACAGTGTGATTAAAAATAACAGAGCGAGAGAGATGATGAAAAAAAGAAAAATTGGATAAGAGAAAGTTGTAGGAAGTGGAGAGTGTGAAGGAGAGAGAAGGATTATTAATGTAAACCTCTTACGCTGCAGACCAGTTTGCTGGTTACTCAGCAATGCTTTAAATGAAATATGTGCTTGCGTACGTGCGTGTGTGTGTGTGTGTGTGTGTGTGTGTCAGAGAGAAGTGGATTCACTTTCCTCAGTATATCTTCTTCTAAACTGCTTCCCTTCATCAAGTCCCCAATGGCTGGCTGTAACAGGAAGAAATTCCAGTTTGGGTGTTGGGGTCATATCCAGATTTTCAGTTTGTTTGTTTCTGTGTTAACTGTTTCTCAGACTGTATAAAAAAATTAATAAATAGAGTCAAATAAAATAATATAAAAACATTAAATCCTATTTATATGACAATTAATATCTAGGGTGAGGTCCGTCATAAAGTTTACACTTCACATCTGTAAAACAGCCTAACGACTTAATAGGCAGGCAGTCATTAAATTAATGCAGGATGTGAATATTTCTCTAGGTTGATTTTTCTTGATGCACTGAATAAAAACTCCTGACCAAACCCAAAATTATGTCTTAGGACACTTTCAGCTGAAAACATTTTTATTAATTAATTTACTTATTTATTTATTTAGTTGTTTATATATTTATACATTTTTTCTGAAATGTTTTTGTTCTAACTTTTTTTTTTTTTTCATCATTGTCATTTGTGATTTCGTTTTTTTCCCATTTCTTCAAAGACTGTGGCTACAGATGGTGTTAGTGTGCTAGCAGGAACTTTCCTTTTTACTTCTGTTGTTTTTCTGCATATCGAGTGGGATGCCATGTTTTCGAGTGGTGTATCAAACTCATAGTGGAGAAGTCCTTTGGCGTTGTACCCTCCCTCTTGATACTTGGCATGAATAGTAATTACAAATTGTAGAAAGTGTGAAATCCTTCCACACGGCCAGCATTTTCACAATTCATCTGCTGCTGCTCAAACTGTTTGAACTTGTCTGTGATGACAGGCTCAGAAAAGCATATAAAATGTTTCTTTCATTTTTTTTTTTTTTTGGTTATTGTTCAAATTATATTTTTATAAGTGTTAGATTTAGGTGTTTTTTTATGTGGTATTGGTTTGTTGAATATAACATTATTTGATACCTTATATTTGCTTTTTCATTTATTTCTAGGAAAGTTTCCCAGTATTAGAAGTGGTTTTATACAGTATATCAGCTATCATTAAAATAGTCGTTGAATCATCCTGTGGGATTGTGCTTCTCTGCCCAAGTTTTTTTTTTCCTACTGTTGAAGGGCTGCTGATTTACACAGAATGAAGATGAAGTTATATGACCCATAGCAAGTAAATTGTTGGCAGACACTCCTAAAGCATTTATCTTTTCACAATTGGGCAAGTGTTTAATGAGGATATAAATTTTCATTTGTTCCATGCATTAGATGTAGCGTCATTTGATATTGTGTAGGCATATGATACTTTAGAGTCATTTATCCTACCAAACAGAAAATCTTACTACAGTTTTAATCATGCTTTATCCTGATCAGGGTCATGGTGACCCCAGAGACTATCCCAGGAACACTGACATGGTTTTTGGAATGTAGGAGGAAACAAGAGAATGCAGATGAACCTACATGGACAGAAATTTAAAACATTTCTCAGAAATTTCACAGAGGACGCTGAGCTTGGGATCTAACCAGTGAAAGGTGACACTATACAATGCACTATCATGGTCAATATGTACATTAAACTTTTACATGGCTCAGACATCTGGCATTTTTGGTTAAATATGGACAATTCCCTGTCTGTGTTTTTGCATCATAATTACAAATAGGAGTATTTGGGGCGGATTGCCAGGTCATCTTAAATTGGTCTGGTGGTAGATTTAATGAAGTCATTGATTTACCCATGCAATGGTTAAGGTTAAATAACTCAAACCAACTTGTATTTATTGTAATATTAAACATGAGTGCCAGAATGTATATTTACATGACAAAATAATACAACTGATAAATTCTTGCCTCTAAGAGCAGTATTTACAACCTGAAGAAAGTAAGTTCAACCAAAGTCTTCCTCGCCCCCCTCATTTAATACCAGGAGCTGTGGCACAATGCCTTAGCCTAAATGCATCTATCTTCAACATGCAACATAAAAAAAGTCCAGCTAAATATTTTCTCAGTAGAAGTTGGTGTTTCATTACTGTTGTGTCAATCCAGTGATCTTCATAATAACAAGAGCCAGAGACACCTGTAACAGCATTTGATCCTGAGTTGGACTTGAAAAAAGGTAGTGTGAGCACTGAGCATTGCCCAATAACATTAGATAAAAAATAAGATTTATTTCTGAGAGATTCGTAAAGAACAGAGAATTAATCTGTATTGACCATTGGAGATGAACTTCAAAATCATACAACAAGGAGAACTGTCCGATTACATATGAGCAAAAATAAAAATTGGCTAGGTACGCAGAGATCTGTGTGCATTGTGAATTCTGACATAATCAAATTAGAGATCAGTCTCAAATCACTTAACCGCAAAAAGTGTACATATTCACATAGATTATTATATTGATGGTACTCCTGAACCAAGAAGCAAAAGTATTACCACAGGCATTAAAGAAATATAATTTGTAACCAATTTCTAATGAATGCTAGAAGGCACTAACAGAATACAGGTGCATTGTGTGAGTAAAAAAGTTTTATTTAATTGTTATTTCACATTACATAATTTATTTTTAACATGTATAAGTAAATATTTTTACACTGGCCATCCTCAAAAAGTTGCACATTCCAACATTTTGTTGGACCACCCTTAGCCTTGACTGTACAGTAGTGCATAATTGCCATGGCATTGCTGTTTCAGTTGGTTCAGTTCGGTTCACATTATAAGGCAATAACAGGAAGCTAGTTGATAACCTGTATGTACTGAATGACCAGGTTATCCCATCAATGGACTTTTTCTTCCCCATGGTATAGATATAAAATGGGGGGCTCAAATGCTCAAAGAGTGGTTCAGAGAGCATGAGGAATCAGTTTCACACATGAACTGGCACCACAGAGTCCTGACCTTAACCCTATTGAAAGTCTTTGTGATGTGCTGGAGAAGATTTTATGGAGTGGCTCAATTTTCCAGTCATCAATTCAAGATGTAGGCTTAAAGTGAAATGAAAGGCAAGCCTTCCAAACTCTCCTGTTACACATGAACATATGTGTATTTCATCATCAGGTGGTTTTTACTTACATTTTTGAAGTTGCAATCTTCTAAAATCCATTTGATACTTTGCATTAAGGTGTATAAAAAGGCCACCATTTGGAGTACATTTCACTCTTGCGAGTGTGTGAAACTGCGAAAGGGGACATGAATTTATGAGAATATAAGGTAGGAATAAAAATAACAGTATATTGATATTATCTTACCAAATCAGATATAAAGTACTAAACTTTTAATTAAAATACATAAAGAAAAAAAGTTAAATAAAACTAGGCACATATAATATGGGCTTACTTTTACAGTACATCAGAGAAGTATCTGCTAATTCATAGGAATGCATGGTATGTCTTGCTATTCATTCATATGCAAATTCCTTCTGTATTTACCATTGCATACATGTGAATCATGTGTTTTTCTTCATGAAGAGGCTTGTAATAACAATACTGTGATCAATTTTGATGTGCAAGTATACAATGTATGCAAGCTTTTAAGTTTGGGTTTAATTTTCCTTTAAATTTGCGGAAACTGCCATGGCGATTCTGCGCTGAAACGAAGGCTAAAGATGGACCGACAAAACGTTAGAGTGCTTGTTATTTATTTATTTATTTGTTTGTTTGTTTGTTTGTAAGCAAGCAGACCTGAATAAAAGAAAAAATGTAGAACACATACTTTTTGGTTATTTTATTTCAATCACATGCCTGTTCTAATTGAGGCGGAGTGCACTGTCTTTTCCTATAACCATTCTTTATTCTGCATGACAGACACACTAACTGATTGGAAAGATCACATACAATATACATCAATGCAGGTAAATACAATCAGGGGTCTGCAGTGAGTGAGGCCGGCAATGCTGACACTTCCTGCTGACAGATCGCTCAGCTCGAGTGACTTTACTTCGATCGGTGTATTACGCAAGCAGAGCTGAGTCTGAGATCTACAGGAAGCATGGTGTGACAAACAGAGCAGAGCAGAGAGAGCCCTCAGGGACATGTCAGTCAAAATTGGATAGGAAGAAATAAGGATATAGAAATGGCAAATTAATTAATAATTTTGAAGCTGTTAAAGGTGTTCAAGGGAATTACATTTTCTGTGAGCTGCGGTGATGACTGCGAAAGCTATTGTGCTTTTACTGCACAGAAAATGATAAAAGAAAAGGAAGCAGACAGAACAGATTTCATTTCATGCAGTGCAACACTTGTTTTTTAGAAAGCTTTAATGATACAAATTATGTAATAAGGCTTAATTGCCACAAATATGAAGCCACTAATTAAATCACTTCAATGTTGCATTTCTTTTATTACAAATAGTTTCATTGCGAATTGTATTTTGAGCAAGAAATTGAGTGAAAAATTGACTATTTCCATGAAAAAGTGTTTGGTCCACAGCCTGAAATGGACTTTACATGTTTCAAAGATAAAACCTGATGGTCCATTTTAGGTCAAGTCCACTGGAATTCCATGATTGCTGTATGAATATATTCAGTGGAAGCAATAGGAATGATCATGGTCAATATTACAAATTGGCTTAAATTAAAAAAACATGCCCAAATCCAAACTTAAATATAGATAAAATTAGTAATAATTAACATTCAATATAATAAAGTTTTCATTTTTGTTTTAATTTTCACAAATTATTCAATCATTACATATATATATATTTTTTTATTTCCAGTTTTTAATAAAGTTTTAGATTCTACTACTGTATACATTGTACAGCGTACATTGCACTAAATACAGACATTTTGAAATCCAGACATTGTGTCTTAATATCAACATCTTTCTAACTCATTCCTTCATCCATTCATTTTCTAAGCTGCTTAATCCTAATTAGTGTCGCAGGAAGGCTGGCACCCGGCCATTTCAGCCAACTCTGGGCATTTACACCCGGAACAGCTCGCCAGGTCATTGCAGGGCCCATCTTACTAACTGTACTAACTAACTCTTATGCATTTACCATCAAGACCACCACCAGAAAAGAGGAATGAAAATGATTTATGATCAGCACAGCTGAACAATATAGCTTTTGTTTGTTTATGTGTTTGTTTCTGTTTTTGATGGAGTTGGAGTATTTGATGGCAAATAATGAATGCTATAATAAAGCTAATTAAAACTTCAGGTTTCCCCCCTGCTTGGTTCTGACAATGAAAAACTCCACACACCAACACTGCTTTTCACCTGCCACATACCATGAGCTGTCAAGCATGACAACATTACAACAGAATACAATGCTGACTTCTACGGAACTGTTAAAAGAAAAGATTGTTATACACCAGGGTATATATATAAAAAAAAAACAGCAGCACTTTAGGATACTCTTAAAGAAAAAAAGATGGTAGAAAGTGAAACTGTTTTCTAGAATTTTCCTCCCCAGTGTTTTGTTATAGTATTGTTTTTATTATACCTAGCATTTTTTACCCCCCATGTATTTGTTGTGAAGAATTAAATTCATAAAATAAGTTTACACCCAATGTACTCCAGTTTCCTCTCACAGTCCAAAGACATTAGGCAAAATGGCTTCTCCAAATTGCCCTTAGGGGTGTGTGTGTGTGTGTGTGTGTGTGTGTGTGTGTGTGTGTGTGTGTGTGTGTGTGTGTG
>JBCNYH010000015.1:10237149-10250566 GCA_039654325.1 Tandanus tandanus
TTGATTACAACTAAGAAGGTGTGAATTCAAATAACAGCCATGTCCTGGTGTGAGAATATAATTAAAGGGGACGTATTCATCTGTCAGTCTGGTTCTTCACACCTGCTAGACTGTCAGGCACTCAAATCATCGTTGTTATTCTGCAGGGAGCCTAAACGCAGATGCACAGAATGGCTCTTGTCTACCTTTGTAGCTGGACAATCTCTTGCTGAACGAAACGTGTGTTCTAATCTTTGAGTGTGTGTGTGTGTGTGTGTGTGTGTGTGTGTGTGTGTGTGTGTATGTGTGTGTGTGTGTGTGTTTGTATGACACAACAAGGCAGGGCAGGGTCGACAGAGAATCACTCAGCATATCTGCATAATCTCGACACATTGTGCAAAGCAGCACCTCAGTGAGATGAAAGGCCTCGTCCCTTTGAATAGATACAGCCATTGTTTCAGTTCGCTAATTCAGCGAGAACAGGGCAAAGAAAGGAGAGAAGCACCCACACATGTACCCTCCCCTGCGCACGCACACATACACACATTCACACAAACACACACATACACACACCTCCATTTCATTGCCTCTGTCTTCAGTCTTAGAAGTTTGAAGGAATAAAGAGAGCTACAAAAATCTCTAGTAGGTGCTTTTCAGAACACCCTGATTTAATCAGAGTTAAAGAAAGCAAGAACACATAAATGGTAATAAGGAAACACTTAAATTATTTTAGCTCTTTGCTGCTCCAAACCTCAAAAAATGAATCAGCACTGTTCCTCACCTGCAGCTTCTTTATTCTTTTTAACATGGCAAGTTTGAGTCTTTCTTCTAAAGAAAGAAAAACTCAAAATATAATCAGGCATGCTAACAGGCTACAAAGTTTTTCATTAAAATGTAAGATCCTCCTATAACCTCTAAAACGTCCTAATACAACCCATAGCATCCTGGTGCTGTGGAACAGTGGTTCTCAAAGCGTGATGCAGGGACGTGCAGGGGTCTATGAAGCATAAAAAGGGCTCTGGGATTGTCATAATAATAATAATAATGATAATAATGATGATTAGTAGTTTAATTTGGTTACACTGGTGATGGAAATCACAAACCTCCATTATTAAAGCGCGTTTATGTCTGTATTATGTTTCTGATTGAGGTATTATAGTTATTAGCCTGATTGTCGCTTTGAATGGAATGGCTTTCATTTGCACCACAATGATTCAAAAACAAATAGAATTGAAGTAGAAAGGAATAAAAAGCTCTATAATAACTGACGAGCATTGTATTGTATAGTATTGTACCCATTTAATGAATGAGCCCAGTATGTGACTTGTTTATTTTATGCGGCTATTGCTCACAAAATAAATCTGATTTTTGAAGTGAATTTTGTGTAATCATTTATAATTGTAACACAATGTGTGTCATGGTGGCGTAGTGGTTAGCACATCCACCTCACAACAAGACAAGTCCTGGGCTCGGGTGTTTCTGTGTGGAATTTACATATTCTTCCTGTGTTTCCCGTACTTGGCCCT
This sequence comes from Tandanus tandanus, assembly GCA_039654325.1. Lineage (NCBI taxonomy): Eukaryota > Metazoa > Chordata > Actinopteri > Siluriformes > Plotosidae > Tandanus > Tandanus tandanus. Next base: position 10,238,655 of record JBCNYH010000015.1, read on the forward strand.
GCAATGGTCTGGCGAGCTGTTCAGTGTGTACCTTGCATTTGCCCAGTGTTGGCTGGGATAGGATCCGGACTCCCCGCAACCCTAGTTGGATAAAGAGTGGGTGTAAAGAAAGGTTACATAAAAAAAGAACTCTGAGAAGCCTTAATGTCACTATATCAGAAATACTGAGAAGTAGTAAACATTCTGCAAATTTTCCACTCAAATTCTATTCATCTATCCTCCATGAGGAATCATTCTGATAAAAACATCTCAAGTGGTAATTTCTGCCCTCTCAAACATGCAGGACAATTGTTGTCTCTCAGAAATGTTCTACATTCAGTAAGTACTTGCTTTCTTTGATTAAATAAGATACTTGAAGTGCATTGTGTAGCTTTTATAAACTCCTTTTCATCCAGCATCACAGAGAAAACCAGACAACTTCCATTATGAAAGTGACTTATGGTTGCTGACTTACACAATTCAGTTCACTTCCATTTAGAAAAAGGTCACTGAGAAGAACCAGAACCATTATAAAAAATTTTTAAAAGTCTGGAACATTTCCCGGATTTAAATGCATAAGTATGTCTTGCTTCACAGAGATTGGACAAAGAAGAAACCAAAGTTTACAGCTTCATAAACGCAGGGTTTAATTAATTCTTAGGGTTGTTGAGTTTCAGAGTCAATCTTTAGACACTGACTGGAAAATTGTTTAGGAAGATTACAAAAAAAAAGTCATCCAAGATCCGTCTGCATCTTCTTACTTTACAAGAGAAGCCTTGTTTTTCAGAAAAAAAAAATTATTAAATACATACATAAAATAACCTAAATAAGCTGTATTTAAGAAATATTTTATTTTGAAAATTATATTATTTGTAAAGAAAACATCTCATGCTCAACTTATGCTCACTGCAAGTGTCGTTCATTTTCCTTGGGGTGCTAATCATTGTAGGATGTTGGAGGAGGGTGGTATTTTGACATAATGTTGAGCATGTCTGCCTCACAGCAAGAAGGTTGTGGGTTCGAGACTTGGGCTTGGCGAGGGCATTTTTGTGTGGAGTTTGCATGTTAAAAAATTGTCGTAAGAAGAGAAGAGAAAATAAAACCAGCAGAAAAAAGCAGTCACATCATGAGGCACATGGTTCAGCAGGGTTGTACTTAATCAGATTATCATCTCCCATTCTATTTAAGAGGCAGTTGTGCTTGTACCTTGGCATATTGCGATTATAATGGTAGTAGGCTAAAAAAAAATTTGTAGAAGAAGCAGATTTGCTCATGCATGAAGGATTTCAAATGGCCCCAGGTGTGATTGAGAATTCTTGTGTGTGCTGGCTCTATGATGGATTTGTGAGCTGTTCAGGACGTAAACCTGCCTTCACCCAGAGTCAGCTGAGATAGGCTCCCGCCTCCCCATGACCCTAGAAGGATAAATCAGTTTGGTGAATCAATGAATGAAGAGAAAAACATCAATAAATAAACGTGTTAGGCACCCACCTATGTAGACACTTTTTACTATCTTGATAATCCACCCTTAAAATAAAATTAAAAGTACTGCTGCACTGACTTCAGACCAGGTTTTTTTGGTCAATCGTGCAATCTCTTTCCGCCTCAGGACAGCAATGTACTAACACTGCAGCTGGCCACACCTCATTTTAAAACCAACAAATCCATGGGCGCTCAGATCACAAATGCATTTGCTACTTAACAGTGTTTGTGCTGGATGGGAAAACTACCAAAGACACACTTTATGCCAGGTATAACATCCTAAAGGTTATGCTAAGCATCTCTTAGTTATTTCTGTAAATTAAGGAATTTGTCATTAAACATGTCACTAATTAATTACTTCTTTATGTAACAATCATCTGATTCAGCACCATTTCTGAGACAGTTCACAGCAATTATCCTGAGCTGAATCTCCTAATAATCATCCATCTGTCCTTGATCTCAAGGCTGTGAGCAAAACCATGTTCCTTGCTACATTTAGCACCTCGCTAATGCACTCAACATGTAGTTAGATATTATTAGCATGAAAGGGTATTGTGAATTTTTCTCCCTTCTGTTTGATTGTTGACGTCACGTAACTCTGTTCCAATGCACCTGAGTTCTTAAATGGACATGAAATGAGAAGGATGAAAAAATCTCTAAAGATACCCCTTAAACACACACACATGGTCATTATGTAAGATGTGAACATAGAAGAAAATGTCTCCTAATGATACCATTTAATGATCAACTTAAGATCAAACAGGGTTTTACCGTACACCACACCGGTGATATGGACTGAAAAGAACAAAGCATGAGGTAAATTAGAAAATGTTCCCTGTGTTGCACGAGTGAACACAGGCTAACAGCGCTAATGTTAGACTCTTTAATGAGCCACAGAGAGCTGTTTCCTGAACATTCACCTCAAATGGGTGAACTAGCAAGTATAGAAAGATTTTCAGACTTGAAAGCACACATACACTTTACTCATTGATCATCATTAAGCCCATTATTACTGCCCAACCTCTGGTCTTTTCAAGGGACTCAAGAAATCATTCAAGAAAGTAACTAATTAGCACTATATAAATGAAATCATGCTAAGTACTGGCTACTATTTATTTTATTTATTTTTTTAAACAATTCATATTTGTTATCACATTTAATACTGTTCCCCATAACAAAAAGACTCAGTATATGATCCTGACCCAAGATGTGATAAGTTTTACTGTTAGTGTTCCAGGGCGACACGGTGGCGTAGCGGTTTGAATGCCTGCTTCGCCACTTCAGAAGTTTCTGTATTGAGTTTGCACGTTCTTCCCGTGCTTGCATGGGTTTCCTCCCGCAGTCCAAAGACATGCACATTAGGCTAACTGGCTGTTCCAAATTGACCCTTGGTGTGAGTGTGAATGGTTTTATGTGTTGCCCTGCAATGGTCTGGCGAGCTGTTCAGGGTGTACACGCTCTTCAACAAGTGTTGGTTGAGGCCTATCTCACTAGCCTCCCCACAACCCTAGTAGAACTAAGCTGTCTGACAAATGAGTGTTAGTATTCTTTTATTTCACTTTAGTAGCAAAATATTGAAAAGCAGCAATTATACTGGGGGTAAGGGCTATAGAAATTTGCCATTCTGATTTCACTGGGAAGTTGTCATATAGTGTAAAAGTTGTTTTACTACAGGACAGATGACATGACCTGACACGACAACAAACTAGAAGTATTTCATATAAAGCAAATAGCAAACATTTAATAATTATCCCTATCATGTATCCTGTTCGAGTCATGGGAAAGCTGGAGCCAATACCAGCTGAATTGGGGCAATAGATGTGGTATTCCCCGAACAGGGCTAACCCAGACACAAACTAGTCACACTCACACCTGTTGGCAATTTAGAGTCACATAAGCAGAAAAAACAAAGAAATCCACAAAAGCATGGGGCTTGAACCCAGGACCCTTTTGCTGTGAGGCAAGAGTGCCAACCCCTGTGCCACTGTGCCATCCAGGGTGCAAACAGTCTCTTAAAATATCAATGGGAGAAACAACATGACAGCAAATTCCTACAGTACAAATAATCTGATAAAACTCAGCACGAGTTTGTGATTAGCAGCACAATTCAATAAATACTTGCTTGGTGATAAAAAAGGCGGAGGTTATTTGCATCCAGCAAAGCTATTTGGAATCGCTGTGGAATGAGGCTATTTACACATGGATGTACATGGCAACACCCAGATATTTTGCCAACAATGGTATTTACTCCTTAACCATAATCGTAACCAGGTGTATAGGTCTGATTAACTACCAGACAAGCATAGGTGAGTAAAATAACTATTATTAAGTAAGTTTTATTAACAGTTAGCCAAGGGATCCAAAGGGATTCAAATGCAATAAAGGAAAAAAAACAAAACAAAAAAAAAAAAACAGTAGTTTACGTAAATCTCTACTGTTCCGAACATCACAAAATATCCTTTCTTCTCACCAACCACAAACCTCGAAAACAACTAATGATGTACTTACGAATGTTATAACAAGTTAGCCTTTTAGTCCAAGTACATAAATGTACACTTGTATGATTTTCATGGCCACTGTGTAAACTGCACCTTAGCACGGCAACAGTACACACTTAGAATAAAGTATCTACGTGGATTCCCATAGATCCCACAGAAATCGTGCACTGCACATGTATGGTGCCCCATGTAACAGAGGTGAGCCCCACTTCCATATATGGCAAAGGACTCGTTTGTCTTTCAATTTGGCCTGACAGGGAAGCACTCATTTAGTTTATTAAAGATGTTGTTAGTGTGGATGCTTTAAAGGATCCTATTCAAGTACCACAAAAACTAAATAACATTTATGGCATTTAGCAGATGTTCTCATTCAGAGCAACTTAATTTTTTTAAATCTAATTTATACAACTGAGGGTAAGGGCCTTGTTCAGGGGCCCAACAGTGGCAGCATGGTGGAACTGGGGCTTGAACCGCTGATCTTCTGATCAGTAACCCAGACCCTTAGCCACTGACCCACCACTGATCATGCAAATACATTTAACTAAACATGAAATACAGTGTTATCTCTTGAGCCACTAGGTCTTTCTGAAACCATTTGGTTACTCCTGTATGTGAATGTCAATGATCCCTGAAATGGTTGAGATGATATTAGTAATGAATAGAATCTTTTTTTTTTTTTTTTCTTTCAAAATTATATACCGCCTTCTGTTTCTCAAAACTTGATTTTGTACCTTCACATTCTATGTATCTGTGTTATGCTGCCAAGTTATCTTGTATGTGTAAGATAGTTCCTGTGATCACATGGTGTTGTTATCATTATGGTAAACAGACACAGTGTCAGTATCTGCCTCAGCAGTACTCTACCTGTATCCCCCTGCTGGTTCCCGCCTAAATTGCCTCCCACCTGTTTCCAGTTTAGCCCAATTGTTTCCCTACTTATACCCTGCCCTATTTGTGCCTCCTTGTCAGATCGTCTTTGGAGTTTGGTATGATTAAACCGCTGACCGCCTCTAGTCTGTCGAGTACCTGTTCTTCCCTGGATTAATTACCTGTTTGGATTATCTTGTGTTTTTGACTTCCTATGTTTGAAAATTTTTGACCTGAACACCTTTGGATTATCTTCTGTGTTTTGACTTCCTGTGTTTACAGAGACTTTTGATGTCCCTTTTGGGTCTTGTTTTGTGTTTTTGAATCAGACATTGTTTCTAATAAAACAACTGAACTGAGTCTGTGCTTGGGTCCAAACCTTATTGATAAACCTGACACACAGAACCAAAACAAGATGTAAAACAAGTGAATAAGGGAAAGTAAGGTAGTGAGCAGCGGTGGTTTCACCGGTAAACCTTTTGTATTTAGTCAAAATGAAATGATAAAGAAAAATAAAACATACTGCCTATGCACTAGTGAATAGGCACCTTTAAGACACCTGTCTCCGAAAAAGACTTATCTGTTTCATTCAATCTATCAGTTTAATCAACAGAACTGAATGAATTACTGTCACTGTATTGATTAGGCAGCCGTTACGTTGGTCTGAAGGACTAGCTGAATGCCATTACTGTATTAGTGAGAGCTAGTTCCTGTAAGTAACTTGCATGTTCTTGGATGACAACTTGCCATATAGCCAGTGTATCCAAAAGAACTGGGGCAAATGGTGGGATAGTGGTACTCACCTAAAATTAAGAAGGCTCTGTGTGCAGATCGCATACCTGATGCTGTTATTTGCAAAAGAAAAATGCATAACCTTGGGTGTGGTGAAGCTGTTTCATTAGGAAATGTTTAGGAGGAGTCTCCCGTGTCAGCAACTTTTAATAGTCAGTAATATTCTTGCCATGACAGAGTTTTCAGCTTTGCATGTTCCAGTTTAAACTAATAAGCTATGGGATTTCTTTTTAAATCGAATCACCTTTCTGTTCGATTTCTTAATTTCTAAATGACTAACAAATCCTACAGAATCCTGCACATTAGATTATTAGCTTGCCTAGTGAAGAGGCCATTTTCTTTTCTTTTTTTCTTCAGTAACACGCATGGATATGGCAACAGTGACAAAACTGACTGTTGTAAAACGATATGAATGCAAACCTACATTCAAATGTGCTCCAGGCGGCATAGCTTCCAATCCAGTTGTGGTTTTATTTATGAATCATGTGAAAAGGACATCCATGTAATATTGATTTCTTTGTTAAAAAACCATTAGTGCTACCCTTTTGCTGAAGAGGCACATGACAAAGAGAATGTTTCTTTTGGTGCAGCTTTTGACAGCTTAGACACATCAGCTCAGCAGTCGCCAGACCAGGCTGGACAAGAAACTTGTTTGTTCTTCTGAATTTTCAGTGTAATCATGTACGCTTGTGAGTTCACACTCTACATACATTGAATGTTATCTAAGTCTGATCTCATGAAAAACTGGCACTAATATACACAAATAAGGATTGGTTTTTGTTTGATTTCATAAAAATGAAGTAATTGAAACAAGTGGTATCTTAAGTTCTTATGTTGTTATGGATGAAATGTGGATTTTAGAATATGGTATGCCTCTGATCTCTCTCTCTCTCTATCTGCATGGTATATATCTAGTTTTAGGATAAAACTAGGGGCAAATTTGAATGACACATCTATTGCTGTGCTTATTTGTAGTCTCTATGCATTTTCCTTTTGGTTAATTTAATTCATTTAAATTAATTATATTACACTGAATGTATTATTCACGTTTTTTATCTTGGCTTCTAAACACTTTGTAAGGCCATTGTAAAATATTTATTTAGATAATAAAAACAAAATAAAAAATATATCCGAGTTTGTGAATACAGACTGATTTGGCTCTGTTGTATTCTGCTTAGCATTTCTATGAGATAATTATAAGCTCTTGTATTATCATGCATGCTAATTTGAGGTCCTTTTACTGTCTCAGTTCTCTATCTGAACAGTTTAGTGAAATGGAACAATTTCTGAATAGATTAAACCATCTGATGTGTTGGAAGCAGGAAAAATGAGCAAGCGTAAGGATCTGATTGACTTCAACATGAGCCTCATTGTGATGGCTAAACAACTGGGTCTATTCCCCGACAAAACGTCAGGTCTTGTGATTTACTCTTGGATTGCAGTGGTACCTAAGTTCTCGCAATAGTGGTCCAAGGAATGACAACCATTGAACCACAAAAGATTTGGGGGTCCAACAGCCTCAGGCATGGTACGGATCACATAGAGCCTAAATGTAATTATTATTTATAAAGGACCATTTTCTTTTTCACCTTTTTCTTTCATTCCAAAAAAGGAAAAGTCCGGTCTTGTTCAATTACATAATCACATAAAAGTTCTGCTGACCCTGTTTTGAGAACTGTCAACTTGACATCATGCATAATTACTGTTAGAAATGACAGCAGATTGAAATGAAACTAATTTCCTTTTATGCCATTTATGTTTTTAATCCGTTTTCCCCTCATCTCCTTATCTCTCTGCCTGAGCTACGCTCATCTGCATGGGGAAGCTCCCTTCATTAAATCCAATTTCGCTGCTTCATGAAAATGTAATAACCTTGTGTGTGTTTTCTTTTTTTTTTTTTTTTACTGCCTATAAAATTGGTTTGGTGGAGAGAAAACCATTTCACTCCATTCATCATAACTCAGTAAAAGATTTAATTGAATTATATTTGATTAGATGAGAGTAATGGACATTAGGGTGTAATTAGCATGGGTGAGCGGCGTTATACTACACCATCAGGGAGAACAAGGAAACAAATATCACTTAAATGATAAATTCTTACTGATTTTGATTTTTCACATTTTTTAAGGGTAGGAACATTATTTAGCAGGACAGAAGCTAATCAAAAAAAGCTTTGCTTTTGATTACAGTAAGTTGGATTTTCAACATTTTTAACATTCACAGTTGGGCTATGCTTATTAATCTGCCACAATTATATTTCAAAAGATGTGGCCTTGTACAATATAGATAATTTTAATGAAAAATGCAAAAAAGAAACAAAGCAAAGTAGTAAAAGTAATCATAATAATAATAATAATAATAATAATAATAAAAATTAATGTTTGTTGAAATGTAAAATGTACAATTGAAGTACTCCCCACTTTTAGATTATAAAAAGGGATGGACAAAGATGGTGAGACACTGAGTGACTGAGTGAGGGTGAAATAAATGAGAGTGAGAGAGAGAGAGCCAGAGAGAGAGAGAGAGAGAGAGAGAGAGAGAGAGAGAGAGAGAGAGAGAGAGAGAGAGAGAGAGAGAGAGAGAGAAAGAGAGAGCTTAAGGCCTACAGCAGTGAAGCCGTTGAAGAAGCTGGCTCCATTCATGCTCCATATGTTCCCCTGTTCTGCTCGTTAAACCACCACTGTGCTTGTGCTGTTCTACTGCTCTCTACATGTTTTTAAAAAAGAGAGACACAGAGAGAGAGAGAGAGAGAGAGAGAGAGAGAGCTCTTTTTAACCTCAGATTTGCCTCATCGTTTTTGTGTAATGAGACTCTCCTGGTTCCCTTTGCTCTTATCAAGACAGTTTCAGAAACACACACACTTTCTGTGCTGCTAGCAAGTTAAGAGCTATAAGACATAATAGACAGAAGATATATTCTCAAGCTGGTTTGAAGGCTCTGCTACTAAAACAAGTGAACCATCTCACCCCCAAAGTTTAAAAGTACACCTTAGAACCTCACTATATCTATAGGTTGCAATATACTTATACACAGATCAGTCATAACAATAACAACATTATTAGCACTGAGAGGTGACTTGAATTACATTGAATGTTTTGTTAGATTGGCACCTGCCAAGGAGTGGAATCCATTAGGCATGAAGTGAACAGTCAGTTCTTTAAGTTGATGTGTTTGGTTGGAAGCAGGAAAAATGAACAAGTGTAAGGATCTGAGTGACTTTGACATCGGGCTGGCTAAACAACTGGGTCTATTAATCTCCAAAACAGTGTTCCTGCAATGCAGTGGCAAGTACCTAACAAGGGTGGTCCAAGGAAGGGCAGCCAGTGAAATGGGAGGAGTGTCATTGATGCCCAAGGCTCATTGATGGGTGTGGGGAGCAAAGTTTAGTACATCTCTGATCTTACAGATGAGCTCCTGTAGCACAAACTGCTGAAAACTATTAATGCTGGCTATGATAGAAATGCTCTGAGTGGGGCTGCCTAGCTGCAGACCAGTCAGATGGTGCTAATGTTATGCCTGACTGATTTGTGTATATGGCACTGTGAAATGATGTGAGGTACAAATATTGAAATTATCAAGCTTTTAAGATGACAGGGGAGGGGAGGAGAAAATGAGGAGAAGGAAGAGAAGATCCTAAGGAAAGTAGAGAACAGAAATGAGGGTGGAAATTAGGAGAAGGGAAAATAAGGGTGGGGGGAAGAGAGGGGGGCAGAATAGAAAAAGCAAAAATGAGGAGTGGATATAATAAGAGAAGACAGGTTGAAGGAGTAGACGGAGAAAATAAGTAGAAAATGTGATGAGGAGAGGAGAAAGGAGGAGAAGATAAATGGGTGTGAGAAAAGTAAGCAAGGTAAGGAGAAATAAGGAGAACACAGAGATGGGGGAAATGAGGGGAGAGGAGAGGAAAATAAAAAGAGGGGATATATACGGAGAGGAGAAAATGGGAGGAGGAAAATACGGAGAAGAGGGGACAATAATAATTGAGCAAAATAGTAAACCAAACAAGAAAAGGGAGAGAAAAAGGTGACGAAAAGGAAAAAGTGAAGAGGAAAGAGGAAATGAGAAAGTTAGGAGGAAGGAGAACAACACAGAGGAGATACAGGAGGAGATAAGAGAAAGACGGGGAGAGGAGAACTGTGGAGAAAGGAGGAGGATGAGAATTGAACAACAATTTAAGAGAAGAGATAAGATAGTGTGTTAATAATTGGATGGAGAGAGAAGTTGAAGATATAAGCAAGAGAAGTGGTGAACAGCACAGATGATTTGAGCAGGGAGGCAAAAGGAAGAAATGGTGAGTGATGTCACTGTGCTCTTCACAACTCAGTGCTAATAAGAGACATGCTTCAAGGGCTCCCCCTAGTTAACTACCTAAACACTACATAACCTGAATCCTGAGGCAGTGATCATAAACACGCTGCACTAACCCTCCAAGTGCCTGGGAGCACATAAGTGTGAACTAGGTCCCTCTCTCTGCTCCTCTCCCTGTGCATTGTGAATGCAGATCACTTGTGTAACGAAGCACTGTGTAAGTTAACACTTGTTGACACCTAAGCAGCTTTGACCCTAATAGCCAACAGAGGTATTTAATAACCCTTACCTCCACCCTACCACCAGTGGTAATGAGAGCAATCAGGCCATAGCCTTTCGTCCATTACAACACTTCGTCCCAAATAAGCATGCACACAGTTGGTTCAGCTTGTTTTTGCACTTTCAGTTCAGGATGGTGAGCTATGAGAGGCTGATGAGGTGACTTGCTTATTTAATTACTTATCTTTTTTTATTTTTAAACACTTTTAACATTCACCATGTTTCAAATGTTTTGTTCATTCATTAAATTGCCAAAATGGTTAATCCTACTACGGAGGCGGGGAGGCTGGAGCATATCTCAGACAACTCTGGGTAAAGGCAGGGGGCTCGCCAATCCATCACAGAGCAACACACACAACCATTCACACTCACACCTAGGAGCAATTTGGAACAGCCAGTTAGCTTTTGGACTGTGGGAGGAAACCGGAGTACCTGGAGGAAAGGCACACAAGCACAGGGAGAACATGGAAACAGTGTACAGAAACACCCTCGCTGAGCCCGGGACTGAAACCAAAGACCTTCTTGCTGTGAGGCAGACGTGCTAACCACTACGCCACCGTGCTACTCTCCAAGTAGATTTATTATAATTTTTACTTTTATTGTGCTGTTGTTTATTTTTATTTATTTCTTTAAGCCTCAGTTACTTTTACAAGCACAGAGGTGGCCCACCACATAGGCAGTATAGGTGAATGCTAGGGGCACCATTCATCCACAGCCATGCCCCAAATTAAATGTTTGTCTGTTGCACAGTAGTTACCACTGGTATAGAGTGTTGCTTAGTTTGGATGAGGGTAATGATGACTATAATTCCAGTTCCTCCCATTTTAAATTCATTAGAAAAAAGATGGAAAGATGATTAAGATCTTAAGGGAATAACCTTTAAAATAATTTTGGGAATCATACCTTTTCCTGTTAATTGTGCTGCATGGGCCATCCACGGTTTCTGTCAAGAAACAGCTGTACACTTTTACTGACATCTAATCTAGTTAGCCACCGGTAGCTCTGCTGGAAATTCTCAGTTATATTGCTTCTCCTTTTGCATCCCCTTTTGTAATGAATAGATGTAATCATTAACTTTTGATTATTAATTGGTCATATATACATATACATATAGAGCAAACAGCATTGATCATATGATAGAAGAGCTTATTGAAGGCATGTTTTGTGCATGATGTCTAAATGTAATTACTTTCGCTCTGTGTGTTTACAAGGTTCCAGGCTATAAAGTGGCTTAGGTTATTGCCTGGGTTTCACATCAGCAGGATTTTTTATTTATTTATTTTTTTATATAATGTTACACCCAATGGTCATAATGGCTTTTTTCTCTTTAGAGGCACTTTTGAAATATTTTTTATCCCAACCTGAAAAGCCTGGCTTTTAATTTTGTGGATTTAAAAAAAAAAAAAGAAAATCTCAAGGATAAGCTATGCTGTGTCTGTATGAGTTTATGAACCAGCTTGGGTACCAGCTAAATTTTTCAGTTTTAGAGTTAGTCTTAACTTTTACTTTACTGTGCACTTCTGTCATCACCTTGAACTAGTCTATTACATTAGAATCTCATCTTCAAATGTATAATACAAATTGTAGACAATCATTTTTATTTCAGTGTTTTTAGTGGTAGGTTTTTTTTTTTATTCATTCATTCATCTTCTTCCGCTTCTTCCGGGGTCGGGTCGCGGGGGCAGCAGCCTAAGCAGTGAGGTCCAG
>JBCNYH010000015.1:10274632-10288080 GCA_039654325.1 Tandanus tandanus
ACACACACACACACACACACACACACACACACACACACACACACACACACACACACACACACACACATATTGACATTATCTCTCAGTTTAAACAGTAAGACACTTTAACATTAACTTTGGATGTGCAAGGTCAGGGACACTAAATATTAATTTATGTAAGTATTAATTTATGTAAGTATTAATTTATCTGCCGAGGCCGAAGGCCTTGTAGATAAAACCCTCCATGATCTGTATAATTCTCCATATCATACAGAAGTCGAATTCTATAATTGTTTTATTATTCATTTAAAATGCTTTTATTCAACTTATCTGATGTTAATGGTGAAATAAGTCAGCTTGTAGAAGAATACCAAGAATCGTTTTATGGCCTTACGCCACTCTCACGTCAAAAAAAACAAAAACAAAAAAAAAACATTTTGAATAAACAGTAATTACATTCATTATGGAAAGCATTCTTAGTAGTCTTTCTACATAGAGTGTATTCAAACTGTAAGCTTTAGTTGCTAAGCAACATAGAAAACACATCTCAGCCAGTTTGATGTTCGGTTTGAAACTATTCAATTTATATATATAAAAAAAATCATATCAGATGCATGCAAAAAAAAAAAAAAACATTTCTAGGAACTAGGATTTCTAGGATTTCTGGTAGAACATGTCAACTGACTGGTTATTAAAATGTAGACTTCAGTGAGCATATCAAGAAATAATTAGCTGACTAATTCATGCACTAATGACTGGTAATAATTTGCCATTGATGCACAATAGCACTGAATTTCGTTAGTGACTCCCCATGTAGAGGAGTCATGATTTTCTTTCTTTTAACACTTTGTCATGGTGCTGTTTATTCCATTTCCCTGACTGAGAAATGTCTGACTCTGGCTGTGATGAATAAATGAATATTGCAACTTGATGCAATCAGACAGTAAATGAGAAACCTTGATTAGGCAAATGACATTAATCACGCAAGCAGCGATTAATCAAGGATGCAGCATCAAGGATGCCCACTCTCACACGCACAAACACGCACACACACACGGCACTGAGGAGAAATGCCACATACTTGAAAACAGTGATGACAAATGTCTTAATCTGTGGACTGGGAGCCCCTGGCACTTTCAGATAAATGTCCTGAGGTTCTCCTGGAGCCTGTGGTGCATTAAAACATAATAATCAGCTTATTTATTTGAGTAATTTACTTGCCAATTAAAAGAATACAAGAACAAGCCGCTTCAGCAGAGCAGTTTTAATGAACATCATTAGTGCACCAAATATCAGTGAATTAATAAAGCGTGTCCTCTCAGTCTTGATTTTGGTTGGCTGATTAGTCTGAAAGGTGAAGTGTGATTGGCTCACCGTGGCGATGACGTGGCAGATCACATTGGGGTCGCTGCAACGCACCTGGAGCCTGGAACAAGCATCTGTGTGTGTGAGTGTGTGTTACAGAGACAGGGAGAGGGGAGACAGAGGACAAATGAGGTGCTTAGATCAGTAATGGTGAACAGGACAGCACTGGGTAAATGTGTATATGTTAGAGAGAGACAGACATAGAAACAGAGCAAAAGCAACTGTGTGCGTGTGTGTCTGTGTGTGTGTTGAAACAGGCTGATAATGAGCAACACCTGGTGTGCCGGGTTCAGCAGGAGGCAGCCGGATGGCTTTCTTAAAGAAGGAGAGCTCCGGTTGATGGAAGCGAAAGGTCTGGTTCACTATGTGGGGAGTCGGTTCCACTCTCACTTGGCAGATGGCCAGTGGTTGACTGTCCGATCCTCGGAAAAACACCTGTGCATCGAGTAGAAGCAAAACAGTTCATAAACTCCTCTCAGGAGGCTGACTTGTAAAGAACGGTTACTACTTATTCACTAATTAGTAACAGACTTCCTGTTGTAAACTTTAAGACCAATCTTTTTTTATCTTCATCACTCAGCTATCCCTGTCATGCTGCCAATAGGACGAAATCTCACATGTCTTTAGGGCAAAGATGCTTAATAACGGTTTCTATAGTAACAGCTCATTCTCAGGGACTCAATGTAATCGAAAGCTGCCTTTCCATGGACACGTTGCCTTGGTGCAATGGCCCGTGTAAAAACAATTCGTTCTGGATCAACCTGACACCAGTGGGTCAAATTTTCAAAGTACCATGAGTTGTTCCAGGACATGTTGTTTGAGGTGCAACATGCAGTCTGAACACAATTGGTGTTTAAAAGCAGGCTGTCCATGTGCATAATAGTGTCCATCTGGGTTATTAAGTTGTATTGCAAGTTTTCATGGCAGATAGCTGGATCTTTTTAGGTGGCTTGCTTGTGCTTGTTCTCTCTAGCTTCTAGCTTGCCACTGATTTGAGAGTGACTGCATAATCGTCATTGCTTGTTCCAATTACCTGTGAATAAGCAGGTTTATGTCCTGTTTACACTTGATTTAAAACACTTTCTGGGTGATCAGATCAAAAGTGGACAGCCCCGATTTTTCACTGGCATCTATCATGCATTTCCAGGACCTGGACGACTTGTATTTTGATTCTGTTATGGCTGATATCACTTTGGCTGTAAGATCAAGCAGGATGTTTTATTTCTTATATGAATCAGTTCCTTAACATTTTTTTCTTCGTGCTCTGGGAGGTCACTACATTCAACCAGAGTGTCTTATTAAGAAACACAAAATGGCATGTAGGCATATTTTATCACCTCTGATAGAGGAATCACACTGAAATGTTGCTGCTCTGATGAAATTGTCTGCAACTGAGAAACCAAAGCATCAACTGTCTGATGTCACACTTACCAGCCAAAAATAAGAAGCATTCTAAATCAATACAATATGATCACAAATCCCAGATTCCCCTTCAATTGTTCCAGCCTCCCTGCATTTTTATTTATATTTGCATTTAACCAATGCCAAGCGAACCTTTTAATTTAATACGACAGTGATTTTCCATCGGATGATTTGAATTCTGAAAATGGATTCTAATTTCTTTTGTTGACCCACTTCACTTGAATTGTGACGGGCCTAGTCCTGTCCCGCCAACTGCATGTTTGACAAAGCAGAGCCAGATCATGTGTCATATCTCTCACTGAACATGTGTATTAAGTTTGTTGTCAGCTTTACAGTTGCACTGACATTTCTGGACATGGCTTGAGGTGGTGTCACTTGGAGTGCAACAACAGTTGACCCTGACTGACTATCAGTCTGCATGTGTCAGCAGGACCTTAAAGGGTACGTCTCTGTAGGCTGCATATGGCAGCTCAAGCCTGAAGGCAAAACTACACACAACACACACAGTAATCAGACATGGTCACTTGAGAACTGAGACATCACTCTCTCTATCTCACCCTGTCTGCAAAACCACACACACACACACCCACACCCACACACACACACACACACACACACACACCAAAAGTCACTGATTCACTGAAGTTAAACTTTAAACTAACTAACGTTAAACACAAATTATAAAGTGCCCAGAAAAGACAAAAGTCTACTGAAACGCATGGCAATGATCCAGGAATACAGAAAGAGTGCTTGGGTCTGACATCCAAACTCAGTCAAGAGAACAGCGCTTAAGCAAGCAGCTGAGTGCTGCCGAGTTGTTTTTTTTTTTTTTTGCTCATATGCGCTGAAGTTCCTCAGGAGAGAAGCTGCGCAATTTATGATTTAAAAGCATACTCACTACCCAGGATAAAGAGGGCTGTTCTGGGAAATTTGTAGGATTTAGTTCTTTGATTTCTATCAAGCATAAAATATCTCAGAGGACGCAACACTTTAGCAAACTCTAACAACCTTCCTAGTGTTACATGATTTAAACAACTGCTCAATATTTTTGTCATATTTATTTTCTGCATGTTAATTTTGCTCTAATGAAATCTTCATTCATTCATTAATTCGGGGAGACTGGAGTCTCTCTCAGCCGACTCTTGGCGAAGGTGGGGTAAACCCTAAACAGCTTGCCAGGCCATCGCAAGGCCAACACACAATTATTCACACGCACACCAAGGGGCAATTTGGAACAGCCAATCAGCTTAATATGCATTGCTTTGGACTGTGGGAGGAAACTGCAGTTCCATGAGAAAACCCATGCAGAAACGTATTAGTATTGGCCTGCTATAGCCACAAACCATAAAAAAGTTTCCATGTGCAGCTTCCTTATCTTTCCAAACATGGTGACTTATGTTCACAAATAACATTTAAACAGGGAAAGTTTCTTGCATTCAGAGTATACTTATGCAGGTAAAATAAAAAAAAATTCTATGCGCTCCATTCAGATTATTACAGTAACCGATATGTTCTGGCCTCTGAGATAGTAACATGGATTAAAAAATGCCACTCCATTCTTTATTAGGGTTGAAAGGGGGTGAAGCCTATCCCACCAGACTCTGTGTGAAGACTGTGTACACCCTGATCAGCCCACCCAACTAGCCTAATGTGCATGTCTTTGCACTGTGGGAGGAAACAGGAGCACCCAGAGGAAATGCACATTAGCACGAGGAGAACATGCAGACTTCACATAAAGTCAACCTTCTTGCTGTGAGATGGAAGTGCTAATCACAATGCCACCATGCCACCTATAAATAGCTTTTGTTGCGCTCAAATATATTATGGCTTAACATGAAATCAAGAACCAGTTTACAAATGAAAAATAAATGAGGCTAATATAGTGATATATGATGAGGAGATGGCATGCATTCGAATAAACATCTAATAGGACTATAGTATATTGCCAATATACTGCTGCATGAATAGATCTCGTTTCACTTAATAATATGGCATCCATTACTTATACAGCACTTCATGAAGCACATCCAATTATTTATCTTTTTTGTTAGCTGTAGGCTATTTTATGTTTTTAATTTGCTATTTTGAATTAGGTTAAAGCATAAGCTTACCAAGCACTCATTTATCATGCTTACAGCTCACTTGAAGTAAGAGTTGTTAATAATCTTTAGAGCTACTTGAGATAATCAATGTCGCCAATAAGACTTGTCTCATCCAATGACCTGTTCTTGTCTGAATACCAATTTGCACAGTTTCAGTAAGAACTCCTCAATACTCACATGTACAAAGTAAAAAAATACACTGTAAAAATCACAGCATTAAAAAAGTTAACCAGTAGGGCAGGTGGGAATGAAACACGAGGACCATGCGAGGCATCGCCCTTTAAGCTACAACTTAATGTAAAAGATGACACTGTAATAATAAAATCAAAAAATAAAAACAGTTCCTAAATCATAAATTGTCAAATGATGACAACTATAACCTGTGGTACACACACACAACCTAACAGGTGTCTAATCAACACCAAATGATTATTTTAGATCGTCAAATATTTTTTTATACAACAACTAATAATAATAATAATAATAATAATAATAATAATAATAAAATAAAAATAAATAAATAAACAAATAAATAAAAAGCAGCCGAGAAAAACTGGTGTGCGGTGCTAGAGTACATATGTGGTCACAATTAAATTATGCGACTAAAGTATGAGGACTGAAAAGTGCTGGTGTCGGTGAACTATGATTTCTTATGCATGACGATGATGTTGATACACCGACATTGTAAAATCTTGCAGCAGTAGCATATTCACTGTCATTAATAAGGGCAAACAAAAATTGTCACTTTATATGTTAATGTCTATTTCAGTGTGCTGTCATTCCTTAATTTCCTCACGTGGCATACAGCAGTCAACCTAAATATGAAACACAACTACATCAGTTCAGGGTCCGATATAAAAATATATATTTTCAAAATAATAGCTCATTACATTATTTCTTTCACCTGGTTAATATGATTTCTGCATTTGAACTTCACTGCACAGCGTCCCCATATCAGGGTTGTAAGATATAATTTTCACGCAGGATTGCAAGCTCACACCTGTGAGAGGTGTGATGTATACTTTTGAGGTAGTTTATGAGGGAAAAAACCTGCTGACACAGGTATGTGGATCCAAAGATCGACAGGACTCCAAATGCATACTTTTTCATGGTTATAAGTGTCGGGAACACAAAGAGGGGAAGTGATACAGCGTACCTCTCTGTACATCTTTGGCAAACAATGTCATCTTGCGCTCAAATGCCAAAACCTCCTCCAGCATCTGCAGGGCTGTGCTTCCTTTCCCCTTTGCTTTCCAGAAAAGTTTTTAAACGCCCCAGGCACATAGCAAACCGTTTCAGCACCTAAAATGTGGACAGCCACCGGACACTGTGCCGTGCAGCCAGAGATCCTTCAATCCATAATGAACTTAACTTTATTCTGGAAATGTCTTTCATCGTTTGATTTTTCTTTTTAATTTAAATCTTTCTAATTTAATTTCTAACAGTAATTTCTCACCACAGGTTAAGCATGCCGGTAAACCAGTTTTGTCAGCAGTGAAAGCAAATGAATTTGCCCACGATGCATTCAACGTTCCTTTTTCTTCAGAAACTTGGACTTATACCAGTGTGCTGTTAACTTACACAAAACTTACCCATAACTTATTCCACGTATGCCAGCATATTCGCCAAATTTCTCATGATTCGGCATACACTGGCTAAATCATCAATATGTGACAGGGGCTTACTTGCTTTCAAGGTTTGATACATATGAGCTGCAGAATATTACTTTTTTTTCATACTGCAGAAAGGTCATGCAGAAATATCCTGAACGAAAGTGCTTTAGACAGATAGAGGCAACAAGGATTAATGTTCTTACCGTGATAGATTTAGCCATCACTGTGTTAGACTGCAGGTGCTGAGCAAAATGTAGACTGTTAGAAGTCTTTGAGTCCTAAAACGTTAACACAAAGGTCATTAGATTACAGCTTACAAACAGTATGTATGAGGGTACTTCAAATAGTTCTCGGCTTCAGAAAAAAAAATGTCGCATGACAAAGTTTGTTTTTGCATTATTATTCAGCATAGTCTCCTAAAACTTAAATGCACTTGGTCCACTGATGTTCAAGCCTCGCTATCCCTTTGTGGAAGAAGGTCACATCTTGAGCCTCCCAGATATTCCTCAAAAGTATATGTGACTTCATAATGACTGAAAATGGCAGCCACGCAAGTAGGATTTCAGTTTAGGAACCAGATAGAATTCACACGGTGCCAGGTCAGGTGAAAGGTGCACGGGGCAACAGTTCCAGGCCACATTTGGCGCGTTTGTCACTGCCACCTGTGCTGTGTGGATGGGGGCATTGTCCTGGAACACCAGCATGCCAGGTTTTCTTCTCTTTGACAATCAATGATTTGCTCCTCAAATACAAATGATTTGCTACAGTGGTGCTTGAATGTTTGTTTAGAATTTTCCATATTTCTGCATAAATGATTTAAAACATCAGCTTTTCACAAAAGTCTAAAAGTAGACCCAATTTAACAAATGAGACAGAAATATCACACTTGGTTATATCTACAGTGGAAAATGATCCAGTATTACAATATCTATGAGTGGCAAAAGTATGTGAACCTTTGCTTTAACACCCCCTGGTACAGTTATAACTGTAAATAAATGTTTGTGGTAGCTGTTGATCAGGCCTGCACATCGACTTAGAGGGATTTTAATTCATTCTTCTGTACAGAACAGCTTGAACTTTGGGATGTTGGTGGGTTTCTTCATGTGAACTGCTCACACAGCATTACTGTGGGATTAAGGTCAGGATTTACCTTATCCATTCCAAACTTTTTCCCCCCAAAATGGTGGAGTTATGCCCCTTGTTTTCAGATTAGGCCAATAACTTTTTGATGTACGATTACTATAAAAGATAAGTAACAAAACTAACTGAATTTCATTTGCATTTTATTTTGTATATTTCTTCATTTCATAAAAAATATTTTCTGGTTACGCCACTGCCAGCTCAAAACAGAACATGCTCCTGAATTGTTTTTACACATGAGTGTGATTTTTAAACAGTTTTAGACTACTGACAAGTCAGTTGTGATAGAAACTGAATGCACAAATACAGCTATGAAAAAAAATAATTAATTGAGGCAGCATGGTGGTGTAGTATTTTAGCACGTCCGCCTCACAGCAAGAAGGTCCTGGGTTTGAGTCTCAGACTCAGGTGTTTCTATGTGGAGTCTGCATGTTCTCCCTGTGCTTGTGTGGATTTCCTCTGGACTTACACTTTAGGCTAACTGACTGTTCCAAATTAACTCTAGGTGTGAGTGTGAATAGTTTTGTGTGTATGTTGCCCTGCAGTGGACTGGTAAGCTGTTTAGGGTGTACCCCACCTCTGCCCTGTGTCGGCTAAGACAGGCACCATCCTTCCCATGACCCTAGTAGTAAAAGATTGAGTGAGAGTGAGAATATTAAGAGACCACTTTTATTGGGAATCATCAATTCCCAAATTTTTTTTTAAATAGTTGAAAATTTCATTGAAAATCTATTTTTTCAGTCTGTATATGGTGGGTTACAGTAACTGGCTTTCTGGACGGGAAAAATAATGCTTCTGTCTGCTGTGAATTCTGAACAGCATGAAAATGTTGAGAAGTAGTGCGATAAGCTCTTTTAATATCATTTCCCCCCAAGTTCATGTGCAAAATTCATCAAATAAAAAAAAAGAAAAATTAAATTAGTCTAAGGACCATGTGTCTGACACATATCATAACACTTCCTTCTGATTAAATGACCGCTGTGGACAAGGCATGCCTCGAAACAATTGGATTTACACTTGCAAATGTTGTGCTCTGTATGCTACTTCCTCTGGTGTTACTTCCTAGTGTGAAAGAAGAATCAGAACTCCTAATGAATATTAAATGCAAATACAATAGCAAAATGAATTTCCTTGGTATATCAATATTCGACAGAACAAAATTCTCTCTCATGCCTTATATAAACTGCTGTATATTCAGTACAATTTTGAGAAGCGGAATAAAAAATGCTTAAGATGACACTTTCTGTAACTAGGGCCATATATTGGAGCTACTTGTTTTTAGTGAATCTGGTGCTAATTGGTTGGCTTATGTGTTTTGATTACTGCACTAAGAACTTAGGAGATATCTGCCCATTCCTCATCACTTGAAAATGTTTGTAACAGTTGGTATTTAACAGAAAAAATAAATAAATAAATAAATCAACAATCCCAAACATAAGGGATGGCATTATCTTTTAAAAAAAAAAACTGCCTTGAGCTATGGCAGAGTCTCCGCTCCACTAGTCAGTGATGTATAAGATGATTAATGCGATTGCACTGATGACACTACTGGAACCAACTATGATTAACAATTATCAACTATGTTGGTTAAAGATTTGAAACCTATCCATTTCACCAGAGAGAAAAGGAAGTGACAGAGCTGGGATGACCAAATGATTAAAGCACTGCTGCATCAACCTCTTTGGGTACAGATGAAGCAAGTGATCAATTGGATAATCAGGATGTTAAATGGCATTGTGGGTAATGTAGGAAACTGTTAAAACTATCCAAATGTAACTAAAGAATACATCTTAGACTCCCACAAAAGTAATATGTCCATTATCAAGATTAATATAATATCATTTATTATATCGTTTTCCTATTAAACACCATCACTAAAATACATTGTTCTTATTTGTAGAAATAGGGTGCATCGGTTGTACAGTGCACTCTGGGTAACATTACAGTAAACCTATCAGATGATATAATTTGCTCACAGAGATTTTTGATAATGCTACAAAATAGCTGATTCCTATACGGTGCATTATATGTTAAAAAAGAAATGTATTGAGACTCTGCAGCAGACTCATGTGTAGCCCAAAATCACAACAGATAGAACTGTACAGTATTTGCAGAATAAATAACGCCCTGTACTGCATAAAAATAAAATCAGGGCATTGGGGTGAAAGAAGAGCACTGCCTGTGCTTCATGTGCATCTCGCAGAAAGACTGCCTGAGAAAAAGAGTGAACCTGAGAGAAAGTTTACCTGAGAAAGCAGGACATGCCCAGAAACAAAGCTTTGGTACTTCAGAGGGATATGGACACTCTCTCTGGGCCGCAAGTACACCTGAGGCGTTGAGCCATCCTCCTTCATGTGAAACATCTCCACCTCCAACGGAGTGTGCGTCTTTGTCAAGTCTTTAAAATATCTCCATTCCTCAGCGTTCACTATAACACTACAGACAGAAATTGAGAAGTGAAGAACAGCTTCAGGCTTTTCATTCTCTTTCCAACACTTTATGCTGCTGGTTAAAAAAGCAGCGTGGATTCTGTTTAGTCTTAGGCAAAGAAGAAAAATCTGCCTATTTCTATATCGTCTGTTAAGAAAAAAGGAAAAAAATAACATGGGCTGAGAATAAAACATTACTTTTACACTAGAAACATCATCCACGAATATATGAAGGATAAGGTTACTTGAGACATCAAAGACTGCACCTTGAGCAGTGGGAAAGTGAACATTCATAAAAAAATTATCAAAAGAATTTCAGGGTTTCAAAATTCTGTCTTGCACACAAAAGACAGAGTTAAAATTGAGTCTCATAATGTTTTATCATATTCTGTTCCATAATACCCAGCACTAAAGGCAGCATGCCTTTCTGAAACACACACACTCTTGAGGATGGGAAGAGTTGAAAGCCACAATAAGACATTTCATGGTTTAGAAAAAGGAAAAGAGCTGCAGGCAGACAGAGATAAATATGTTCAGTTCTCCTATCCAAAAACCAGCATCCAAACGGGTGGTAATTAAGATATCTCCAGAAAAGACAGGGATGGAGTAATCTCAGAGGACTAATTTAATTTGACCAACTACTTCATGATGGATCAACATTTTTACAGTTTGATAATATGGTCAAAAAAAGAATAAAAATAATAAGGTTTTAAGAAAGTTTTAGGTTGCAATCCATCTTTGATACATGTTTTTATAGGTCATATCAGCTTTGAACATCTAGATTCTGATATTTTCACCCATTTTATCTTGGCAAAATACTCTCATATTGCTGATGCAAAGCATCCCCACAACATGATACTACCACCACCATGCTTCACTGTGGATAAGGATGTAGATGGTGCTCTTAAGTGGTGTATACTATTAAGTTTCTGCCAAACATTTTGCTTTGAGCTGAGAGCAAAAGTATTTTGGTCACATTAAATGTTTCCTTAGTCCTCAACATAGGATTTTGGTGTACAATTTAAAATTGTACAGTGTCTGCCATTTTGCTGATTTCATTGGAAACAATCCAGGTCATAAACAGCCAAAATCACATCAGCATCAAATAAAAACAACAACCTGTGATCAACCACAAATTGTATATTTATATATATTATATATATTATAATGCATGTGTGTATAATGATTTTTTGATATTGCCTCAATTAGACATCACTTAGAATAAAATCTCTGCCAGATGAAGAAAATTTAAATACAGTATGTATATGTATAGAGTATATACAGAGAAGTGCTTAAATGATTTCAGAGTAATATATGTGACACATATAGAGCTGTTTAAAAAACAGCACTAATCCCTAAACTCAACGCAGTGTCTGCTTAACCCAGAAGGTCATGACCCCTTCACAACTTGTGCAGATTTCAGATTTCAAAGAGAGGATTTCACTCATATTTCAGGTATTGCAACAACATGTCTGGGAGAGTTCCTCACACTTCATTGTGCTGATAGTGTAGATGTTACCCTACCCGCTTCTTCATGTATTACTACAGTCAGAAAGTAAATCTGCAAAGCTTTTTTGCATGTCTGGTTCAGTAAGCACTTCAGTGCGATCAACAGATTACATTATCCTTATTTTAATTATCAACACAACAATTAGCAGAAATGATATAGGCTTTTGTATGTTAGTACTAATTGCTCTCTAACTGATTGCTTTAATTCCAATTCATTTGCAGCATCAATTTCTTGGCATTCAAGGTTTTCTCCTGCCTTTCTTGTTTTGAAATTGCAGCTCCCCCATGTATTAAATAGAAAAGAGAATAATTGATATTGGTTAGATGATGTTGATATTGGTGAACTCAAAGGTAGTAGGTCTAATCACTGAAAATCATAGGAAGACCTACCCCTATTGTGCGACACCAACAACCTTTTACTAAATGTGACAAACACTGATCACTGAATATGGGAAAAAACAAGGGAGGGGCAATATCCCTTTACTTGACACCCCTCTAATGATCGACAGGGTTACAGTTGAGAGGGTTAGAAGTTTTAAAAATACATTGGGGTCCATCTGACTGAACACCTCTCATGGACAACATACATAAACAACTTGGTTACAAAGGTGCACCAGTGCCTTTATCACAGCCGATGCCTAACCAGGTTCAGGATCTCCCACAAGATACTAAGCACTTTCTATATTGTTGCAGTGGACTTCTGACGGGCATCACAGCTTGGTTTGAAGGGATCACAGCCCCAGATCGAAAGATGCTGTACAGAGGGATGAGCACAGTTGACAAAACCATCAAGGCTCATTTCCTTCTGCATCACAGAGATATACATCCAATGATGCAGGATCAGGGCCAAAAAAAAAAAAAAATCATTAAAGACAGCCACTGGTCATAGACTCTTGTCAGCGCTCCCATCAGGGAAGCATTACAACATCCTGAGGCCCAACAGAGAGCGACTAGGAGGAGTTTCTTCCCCCTGGCAATCCAACTGCTGAATGATGAAGCATGTTGGAGCTTAAACATCCTACACCCCACACAGACACACACACACACACACACACACACACTTCCACAATTAATCTTCTTATTCCTTTGTATATTGTACTAGGTTTTTTTGCACATTTAAATATAAATTCTAACTTGAAATATTTTATGATACAGTACTGTGCAAAAGACTTTGGCACCCTAATATTTTTTATTATAAACCTTGGTACTGTGATTTAGAAGGAAGCAAGGATTTAACCTAAAATATAAAGTATATTAGATGACTAAAGACATAGTTATAAAGTAAAACATTACACATTGAATTGTTTTCATTTTTAAATAGCATTTTTATAGTTTATAGGCACCTGAGATTGACACAGAAATCTAAAGTATGAGCGCTTGTACTGTTACACATATGAGAAAAAAAGGGGAAAAATATCTTTTGTACCAGCTCAGAAATATCCAGTTGATGCAGTACCTCAATCTCTAAAGTATGGAGTTTTCGATCAGTGTGCTGTGCACACAGGAAGCTCTACTAACACTAGCTAAATGGCACATGATGATTATTTTAACTCCCCTTTTAAACAGAACAGTTATAGTGTTGTAATGTGAATTAATAACTTCAGCCTCCCCGTGACCCTAATTAGGATTAAGCGGTTCAGAAAATGAATGAATGAACGAATTATTGCCATAAATATTGCAATAAGACACTTCAAGACATGCTATTATTATTATTAATATTATTATTTTAAGAGGGTGGTAGTGCAGTACAACTATACAGTAAATTTGCTTTGCAACATACCACCCTGTCAATTATTTTCCTATAACAGCAATTAATTATTTATTACTACTATTACTAATAAATGTTATCATTGGGGGGGGGGGGGCGGGGGGAAGGAAGGGGGGGGGGG
>JBCNYH010000015.1:10340740-10353973 GCA_039654325.1 Tandanus tandanus
TTTTTACTTCTTTTTATTAGGAGCCCTTTTAGACAAAAGTGGTGGTGTATAATCTTCACTGCACACTACTGTATATACACACACACACACACACACACACACACACACACACACACACACACACACACAAAGAAATGGTAAAATAAAGACAGAAGGAAGGCAGGGAATAAGAGAAAAAAGTGTGAGCGAGACAGTTGACATGTGAACTGCTGAGAGGCTGACAGCACAAAAGTACAGGGTTAGAATAAAAAATATGGCTGTCAATATTCACAAAGTCTGCCTCTGCTTGCTGTGCACTCACTATCCTGAATGCTTAAAATATTTAAAAATCAATATTACAGGGATGGCTTTGAAAGCTGCCAAGATGAAGGACGAATTGTATTAAAAAATAACAAATTTAAAAAATGATCTTTTAATAAGCTTAGCTATTAATAGGGAAGGATTTCACACTTTTCAAACACCAAGTCCAAAATCAGATTGCTTTGTGAACATTAAGCTGAACCACAGCATGGAGGACTAGTGTTAAAATGCTTGAGCCGGCCATGTCTCATTGCTCTGATATGATAATGCGCGTGTGGGAGCTTGTTATCAGGAAGCTTTCACACCGATGAGAGGAGAGGTGATCCGCTGCTCCTCTGCTTTGGGATGAACAGATGAGTATGAAGACGTCAGTGCTATTATGGGAGAATAAGACGGATAGAGAGGGGGAGAGGGAGAAAGAAAGGTGAGAACAGCCCATCAATCAAAATGCTCTGATGCAGCCTAGACAGTCAACGTCCGAATGAGACACAAACCCATTTCAACTTTCCTGCAGACACACACACACACACACACACACACACACACACACACACACACACACACACAAATGCAGTGAAGGAATTGTGAAAGTAGCATTTAACTCCACTACATGGCGATGTATTAAGTTTTCCGGAAAATTAGCTCCTTGCCAAAATCAATGTAGCCTGAATCAGTCGTGCAAAACTACACTGTGTGTGCTGAGAGGAATGTAAGTGTGGCTCTTTTACAAGTTTGCGGACATCTGTTCTGTGCTTCCCCGTCCCTCAGATATGGCAGGCATAGCTGGGTAGAGAAAGAAAGAGGGGGAACAGACTGAGCACATTTTCTCCTCCAGCCAAATAAATGAACTGTTCGGGATACCACAGACACAATCCGATTAGCACAGGCACAGTGACACAGAGAAACCTTGAGTTTATAAAGTATGAGGCAGCCACAACTCCACTGAGAAATGTTACTTTTAAATTGACACCACCAAAATTGCAGCAAGAAACAGAGACTTTAGTTTAACGTAGGTACAACCATACGGAGACATATATTTGACGTAAATAAACTTGAGACAGCCACTACTACACAGAGAGATGGTGTGTTACATATGGCACAGGGGCAATCGCACAGAGAAAGGAAAGGTATAAATTGGCATAGGCACTAACATGGAAAAGAATGAGATAGGCACAATCACACTGAGAGAACATGAAAGATACCTAAACAAGAGACAACCACAACACAGAAATATCATGGCACAGTCACAGAGAGAACACACAGAGATTGTGATAGCCACAACTACACAGATGAATGCTACTGTGATTGGTACGGAATCCACTGTACAAAAACAGGTACAACTTCACAGAGAGAACACACGTGACACACCAACAACTCCGAAGAATGTGTTTTGTTTGGCACAGGCATAATCACAAAAAAGAGAAAAAAAATAATAAAAATAAAGAAATAATAATAATTTAAAAAAAAACTCAGAGTGCAGACCCCTACCAAACCCGGGGTGGGGGGTGGGAGGGGGAGGGACGGGGTATATTGAGTACACAGCACACCCTGTAGGAAACATAACCTCTTGGAGGAGGTCATCAGTATAGAAGGGAACAGGCAACATGAGCAACAAAACCAACTCATAATGAATATTATTAATAATCTGATATTAAAAGTCAGGTCCAGTATACAGAAGCTGAAATTAAATAATTATAAGAAAGTTTACACTTTCAGCTGTAAGGTGATGTTTAATTGTAAATCATTTGCAGTCTATGATTTCCTGAAACCTTGACCCCACTGACACTGACCACACACTGGATTTCCTCCATGGTGATGCTCTGCCAGACCTTTTCTGCAGCTATCTTCCATTCCTGTTTGTTCTTGGGGTATTTTGTTTCCAGTGTTGCCTTTAGCAACGGAAATGCATGCTCAGTTGCTTTTGGGTCAGGTGATTTCTAAGCATGCATTGTATTATTGTTATGTAAGGAGTACTGAAGCAATTCATTTAACTTAAGCAGATAATGCAGCTCTATATACTTCTATATTATACACTTAAGAAGATAATACAGCAATACATGCTCGCCATCCCATCATCATTAAACACAAGGAAACCAATTCCATCAGGAGCCGTACACGCCTGCAACATGAGATATTGTGTTATGATACAGATCATCAGCACTTTCTTCTGTTCACGCTCTTCTTCTTTCCACCATTCTGGTACGAGTTGATCTTTACCTCATCTGTAAATAGGATGAAGTTCTATAATTGTCCAGTGTTTTGCAAACTAATTTTGTGGTCCTGTTCTCTTTGACTCTGGTACAGGCTTCTCTTGACTGGTGGCTCTGACACTGACATGGCTACCTCCAGGGGGAGGTTCTTGATCTTATCATTTGTGAAGTTGATTCTTTCTTTACCAGAGAATCATTCACCGCATCTTTAGCATTTTGGTGCTTCTGAGCTCACCAGTGCTTAGACAAATGTACCGAATTATTGATTGGGCCACACCTAATGTTTCTATTATCACTCTGATGGGTTTGTTGGGATTTTCCAGCAGACTACACTTTTTAATCATACTAGGGTCCAGGGGAGGCTGGAGCTCATCACAGCCAACTCCATTTTTGCATCATAGTCCATTGTAAGGCCAACACACACTCACAACCGTTCACACTCACATTCACACCTAGGAGCAATTTGGAATAAATATGGCCAATTAGCCTAATGTTAGTGTCTTTGGAATGTGGGAGGAAACCAGACAAAACTGGTGCACAAACTGGAAGAACATGCAAACTATACACAGAAATGCCCTCGCTGAGCCCGTGACTTGAATATGGGACCTTTTTGCTGTGAAGCAGACGTGTTAACCACTACGCTAACTTGCCGCTGAAATTAAATATTCATTATTTTATTCCAATATAGAAGAATCAAACTAACTTTTTCAATGTCAAAAGACTTGACTGTATGTGGACTTGACTGTATGTGGATTCAAGAACCATGCGTTTAAAAACCAAGAAGACCCTGGAATAATGGCCAAAAAAAATAAAAAATAAAAACATGAGCATGAAATAAAACTCAAGATCATTCAAGCTTCTTCACATTCCATTGAAATTTTGTCATAAAACAAAAAAACCAGAAAGCACATATTAAATTAGGAACTGAATGACATTAAGGATTACATTGAGGATTATTTACTGTCTACCACATAAGCTCTTGAATCAGTCTAAACTTTCAGAGACCCATGTTAAGCTCAGTGGCTATCTCAGTCTGATCTGAGGGAGAATTAATTATTTGTTTATTTATACATTACATAGAATAGCTGCATATTATGTATCGATTACCCAGTTTACTCTGAAAAATTCCTACAGAAACTGAAGCTGAGACTTGCATGTTGGTAAAGACGAGAGAAATAGATTGATAATTAAACAACCGAATCAATCCTCATTCCCCACAAAATAGACTAGCTGATTAGCACACAAATTAAATTGATCTGGAATCTCCATAAGTACAACAGATGGCTCTATTTATTAACTTTCGTGTGTGTGTGTGTGTGTGTGTGTGTGTGTGTGTGTGTGTGTGTGTGTGTGTGTTATTCTGTTTGGGGCCAAACATCCTCATTCAACAGGTATAGGAAAGCATTTCTGTCTTCATTTTAAAGCCAGTAGTAAAATAATCGTAAGAACAGTTAGTGAAGATTAATAAATCAGTGTTAAAGTGATAAGAGTTCAGAACAAAGAGCAGCATAGTGAGTATCTTGGATAATGTTGAGAATTGTATGAGTGTGTATAGTTCGGAGTCATGATAGAATGTTAAGTAAATTGTAGACAATGGGCATATTAATGATAGGAATAAAGAACATAATAAAGGAGATTATTCCATAATTATAGACAAGAAACATAATAGTGAAAATTATCAATATAGTGAACGATCGAAGAAGAAGTAAGTATAGCGGAAAATGATGAAAGGAAAAATAGTATGTTTGCTGATTGCAATAGTAAGCATAGTAAAGCCGATGAAAGGGGACATGAGTGTGAGTAGATAAGTATTATAATCCCTTTGTGAACAGCAATGAATAATAAAAAAAAAATAGTGAGTACAGTCGATAATCATAGTGAAAATATAATATATTAAAAATCACAGTGGCTCCCCTGAGTCTGGTGGAAGGTAAACATGCTGGGAAAAAATAACTAGGAAATAATAATAATAATAATAATAATAATAATAATGACTGGTGGAGCAGACACATGCTTTCACTGACCTTGTGGCACTAAGTGGCATATATAATATCAGATCCTGGCTGTTCTATAGGGCCTAATGTTAGGTTACATTTCGTGAATGATGTGTTTATGTTAATGCTACTAATAACATTAGTACTGTCATGACATTAGTTACTTTGTCATTAGTGGAGAAATTTGAATTTAAAAACTTACCTCTTCCAAGTCAAGACACATACATGCTCTATTTAACTTGAAGAAGTTGAACTTCTAATTATCTAAAAAGATGCCGGCATTAGACCTATTGGAAAGTTCCTGTCTATATAAATGTAATGACTATTGTAATATTACTTTACTTTAGTACAATTTCCATAAGCTCTCAGATGTCTAGTAATAATAACATGAACAATATATAGCTCACGTTAAAGGTAATAACTTACTAGGACCAAGCGCACATTCGTGGACTGCAGACAGACAAACACACACCCAATTTCAAAATCAGCATGTCACAGTATAAGAAAGAAGAAGAAGATGAAGAAGAAGAAGAAGAAGGAACATGTTCTTCACAGATCTCGGTGTGTTGGGAAGATGGGGGCAGAATGTAGGGTCACTGAGTATAATGACGAAAACTGTGCACAGTGAAGAACTGTAGTAAGGAAAGTAAGTATAGTAAGGAATCATAATGAGAATATTGTGTATTTTGGAAAATCATAATGAGAAAAGTGAGTATTGTGGAGTATCTGTATGGGAAAAGAGAGTATTTTGGAGAATTATGAAAGGGAAATTAAGTATAGAGGATAATGAGTGGGAAAAGGGAAGTATAGTGGATAATCATGATGGGAAATAGGATTATAGTGAAGAATTGCCATGGGGAGAGTATAGGGGAGAATGGAATTGTGAGTAAAGCAGAAAATAATGAGTATAGAAATAACAATAATTAACATAGTTGTGTAGAGTAATGAGGTCTGAAAATATAAGAAAATAACCATAATGAAAACATGGAGCCCAGTGTAAAATCAATTATGGAGTATAGATAATAGATTTAGGCACTGCCTAAATGTGGAGCGCCCCATAGATGTCTATCGATGGGTGTCCGAGCCTGGGTTTGCTTTTCAGTGCCATTCCTTAAACTACCTGATTTCCGTTTTCATTTGTGTGACCTATCTTATTAGTTTAAGTATCCGTTTAAGTTAAAGTGTCTTATTAGTTTAAGTATCCGTTTAAGGCATTCATGTTCTGTCAAGCTTCTGATTCTAGAATTTGCTCCATGAACATTTATTGTCCTGCAAGTCTGTCTGTCTACCTGAGTTACACTATGCATTTTTTTTTATTCTGTACGAGTCTGAGCAATGGTCAATTTTTTTGTGGGATGGGGGTTGAGGTTCAGTTAAAATTTTTCTTTAAATATACATATTTAATTATTTAACATAATTGTTGCCCATCATCATGCAAGTCAGCAATACATAACAGCCAATCAGCATCAACTCAGCAACGTGGCAGCTGTAATACGGACACAGGCCAACTATCTAAGCCATATTCCAGACTATGTTGATCTGCTCGGAAGCTCCACTAAAATGTACTGATGAGCAAATTTATTATAATAAAGAGTAATGATTAGATCACTGTATAATGGCTCAGGGAATTTTAATTTCCCAACCTTTGAGTTTTGGGAAGCAGAATGTTCCTAGGCTCCTGGAAGCTTTCCCAAACTTTCATGGTGCAACTCTTCTGTAACCACTGGCAACCAAGCTGCATCTACACTCAGATGATCAGGCTTGTATTTCCCCCCTCTGGACACTGGCTAACTATAAAGGTTATAGCAAGCTGCCTCAGTGCTCCCTGCAAGAGCTGCTGTTTCTATGGAAGTGAAAGACGCAATATATGCAAAATGCATATTTGACAATAAGTGAAAAAGAACAAAGAGGTAACAGATTGCGAATTTCTTACTCCGGGACCATAGGTGGTGCGCTGGAGTGAAGCATCGAATCCAGACTCGCTTTCATCTGAAAGAGGAGAAAAACAAGCAGTCAGAACAAGCTCACTTCCTTTTCAAAAATTCATGCTTCCATTTGGGTTTGATCAATATTTAAGAACTTTTTTTTTTTTCTTTTACTTTAATGACACTTTAAACACAAACAGCATTAGGGTACAAAAACATTAGCTTAATATAAAACTGGTCTTACTTATTTCTTTTTATAAATAGCTACACATTTGTCATGAGGCGGCACTCGCTTTATTTTTGTTCTTTTAATGTCATCTAAAACAAATCAGCTTTCTCCCCGGAAACTGTACTGCAACTCACTTATTCACTGTCAAATGGCTGACACAAATTCCCATAATCTAATTAACTATAAGAGTACTTAAATGAACTCATGAGGTTACACTTATGTTCGGTGAAGGATGTGTTTAAAAGTCAAAGGGGGGCTTGAAAAAAAAAAAAAAAAAAAAAAAAAAAAAAAAAAAAAAAACCATCAGATTTTACAATCATCTTTCTATTTACTGCTCGGTCTGTTTTTCCTCACTCGCAAGTAAACTCATCGATCTGTCTTTTACACTCACTTCCCCATTCTCACTACACCCTCCTTCTTATTCACACCTTCACCCCTTTCCTCATACTCTTGCTCACCAGACAGCGTGGAACTTCTCGGCGTCTCGCATGAGTTAATCAGAAGACTGTCGGTGAGCTGCAGTGACGTCTCGTTAAACTCGACATACAAGCAGGTTTTGTTTTTTTTCACAACAACTTTCGGTGACGGAGAATGCTTTACTTCAACTAACATAGTTCACTCAGTACCTCACTCATTTGCCGAACCTTTTAATCCTACTAAGATCGTGGGACGGCTGGTGTCTATCGCAGCCAGCACTGGGCGAAGGCAAGGTACACTTTGAACAGCTCACCAAACCACTGTAGGGCAACACACACACAAAACCATTCACACTCACGCTCACACCTAGGGTCAATTTAGAACAGCCAATTAGCCTGACATGAATGTCTTTGGGCTGTGGGAGGAAACCAGAGTAAATGGAAGAAACCCAAACAAGTTTGTACACAAATAAAAAAGAAAATCAATTCTCAATACTCAATTTTACAGTTAACATCGTTACATGGAACCTCACCCCTCAGGTCGGTTCTGTATGTAACTGGCGTGGACACCACTGGTAATGCAGGGAACCATAAATTGATCTGTGATTCTCAGTCCACAAAATAAGAAAAACAGGAACTTATACTTTGGAAATAAATTTTATTGTAAGATCTTTATTGCAAGCCCTACTATTTGCACTGTGAGTTGATACTTCGGCGATAGCATGGCATGAAACATAAACAAAAAAATGTCACACTTTTAATTCACTCATCGTAACCAATATTGTTTTCGCTGGATGTATCCAAATTATTTTGTGTCCATGTGGTATGTTTTGGGCAGGGATTGCTCTTTTAATTCTTTATAGTTTTAGGAAAATGTGAATCCAAAATGTGAATCATTAAATTTGACCCAGTTCCAGAGAATGACCCAGATGGAAATGGATTGGAGGTTTTGAAATCTTGTTGGGCTGAACAGTTTTCAAAGTTTGGGTTTGCATTGAACATCCCTAACAAAAATTACCCCAATTCATGCCTAGTATCCTTCATAAACCAAATTAACATCTATATGAATGATTATGCCTTGTTTGGTAACACAATTCATGATATTTAGGCAATTTTCTTCAAATAGCCATGACACTGGCCCTTTTACTATTTGTACTAATCATGGGTTTTGAAGAATTTGTAAATATATCATACAACTGGCTAATGTGGATGTCTGAGTATTGACCAGCAGTAATAGGACATTACAAATATTAAGCACCAACCACAAAGTCATAAATGAGCATGCCTCAGCTTGTCCTCAACCTTCATCTTCAAAATAACAAAGCACGCCATCGTTCTGAGAAATAAAAATGAAACTGCTGTTGATTAAACACATCTTCAATTAAATATTTCTTTATGAGCTGCTTGTTCTTTTTAAACTCTAATTCACTGATCTCAAAACCATGTGATCAGTCATCTTGAATTTGTCTTTGATGGAAAAATCCCTACGGTGCATGTTTAACAAGAAAAAGGTCTTTAAAAGCACTCAGGAACTGGAGAGGAGCAGAAAGATGAGGAACTTCTCCATATTCATTCATTCATTTTCTAAGCTGCTTAATCCTACTTAGGGTCACGGAAAGGCGCTGACTCAGCGAAGGCGGGGTACACCCTGAACAGCTCGCCAGTCCATTGCAGGGTCAACACGCACAACCATTCACACAGTCACACGAGGGGCAATTTGGAACAGCCAAGTAGCCTACTGTGAATGTTTTTGGACTGTGGGAGGAAACCGGAGTACCCGGAAGAAACCCATGCAAGCACAGGGAGAACATGCAAACTCCACACAGAAACACCCAAGCCCGGGAATCGAACCCACGCCTTCTTGCTGTGAGGCGGACCTGTTAACCACTGCGCCGTCATGCCGCCCAACTTCTCCATATTCTATTCTGTCAAGTTTGCTGTTGGGCCAAGTCTCATTAGTGGTTAAAAACTCATCATAATTTCCCTTCTTTGTCAAAATGAGAAACTCATGGACACTCTGTAACATGGAAAAACACACAGAGTGAAGCTAACACATAGAACAAAACATGGGCTGACACTCAGACAGATCCACAGACCAACACTTGGGCATGAAAAACGGACCAATACCCAGGCAGGCACACGACTCAATACTCTGACTGACACTCAGACTGATACATGGACCAATACTCTGAGATAAACATGGACCAATACCCAGGCAGGCACATGGGTCAATACACTAACTGACACTCAAACAGTCCCACAGACCAACACACAGAGTGAAGCATGGTTCAACACTTAGACGAGCAAGGGGTCAACATTCTGACAGACAGACCCACAGACCAACACACAGTGTGAAACATCGACCAATAAACTGACAGACAAAGGGTCAACACTCTGACTGAAACCTTGGACCAGCACTTTGATGAGTGAATTGACAAATGTAGGCGAACAAATAAGACAACCCACACAGTAAACAACAGTTCTACACTTAGACAGGCATATGGACCAAGAAACACTGATTAACACTACGGGTGAAAATACTGAACAAATCACAGCCAGACACCAACATTTGAGATGAGAACAAGACCCAGACTTGGGGTGAAAATCAGACAGATACTCACACATGTAGATCATAAATGATTAAATCCAAGAGCCAACAAGCTCACAGACATATAGAGTGATGCTTGGACCAATACTGATAGTTACATGAGGGAAGACAATTAGATCAAACCACAGAACAAGATGAAGACCAATTCATAGAAACGATGTTCACTTGAACGAAACATGGACAAACACTTGGGCAGAAACACTGACAGACCAACTCTGATACAGAAACACAAGACATCATACTCCAACTTTAACATGGATTTATACTCACACAGACACAGAGACAACACTTGAACAGACACAAAGACCGGCTATGCCAGAAGCGACACACAGACTCAGGCTGCCACATGGACCAATAAACGAAATGATGAGTAAGAGAAGTTCTATGTAAATGTTTCCTGAGATAAAGTCTGACCCATTTGTAGGGCAGTTTTTTCTTTGAATTTCTTTATTTTGGCTAAATTTGTACATGATCTCAATTTTGTTTACTTTTCAGAGAAAATCTAAAAGGAAAAGCTTCTGTGAAAGCTGCCTATAGAATGGAACTCAATCTAAGCCATATTTAAGTGGGATCACTTTTCTATAAATGAGACCTGGTGTAAATATTGAAGTGATCTGATTGGCTCTAGAAGTAGAATATGTATGCTACTTGCCTAAATTAGAACAGATATATCAGCCCATGTCTGCACATTTTAGTCCATTTCTGTGTTACACGTCAGGTGGGACACACCACCAATAACCATGTGGCACATGGCTGTTAGTATTACTGGGTTTAATTTTCAAAATTACCATGAGATTGATTGAACCACTATAGTCTCAGTGTGGGAGCTTTGCATTTGGCGAAATACAAAAGGTAATTTGCTCTGGAATTATTACCAATTTGGAGTCGATTAAAATCACACATCTTGTTGGTAATCACTTAAATTACCTCCCCTGCTAAAACTAATCCAACTCTGAAACAGCTTTAGATGAGTTGCAGTGGCAATGCTGGATTCCCTGTTTAATGGTCCACATATTGTGCGTTCACAGCACAACACACCCTCAGAAACACAGATCTGTGGGAACTGCAAGGCCATGTCGGTCTTCAAGTTAGTCATATCTGCCTTATTTAGAATCAATCTGCTTTTTTTTTTTATACTGAATGAGGGTTAATCAAGCGTGCATATAGCTTCTTTAGCACAGTGAAGCCCGTAGTGTAGGACAGTAGCAAGAAAACCACAGTGAGCAGGAATCTGGTTGGAGTTTATATAAGTTTTAGGGTTATGTTTACAGCTTGTAAAACTTAGAATTTTGGATGCTATTATTTTGAATTGTAATTCAGAGTCGCAAAAATGGCACATTAAAATGAAGAGAATGTGCAACGTCTCAACGGGAAAAATTCCAAGGCTTGTTTTATTTTCTACTACTACTACTAATAATAATTTTATAAATAAATAAATAAATAAATGATCTAAAATAGAGCATTAAACTAAGGGCATGAATTCAATTTAGTAAGAAATTTTATGATGATGTTAATTCTTCATTACAAAGCTAAGAATTCGATGATTCATCTATGTTATTTCCAAAAGAACTAAGTTGGGGTTGCATTTACAAATTTTAGGCATTATTTGTAAAAAATGATACACATTTTTATTTCAAATGGTGCTGTTTCTGTTTAATGGATGTTTCACTGATATATTTGTTTATTCAGAATGCACATTTAAATAGAGTTGTTCGTGTGTTACTGGTGTTAAACTGGTTGATTGATCGGCCAAGTGATCACTCAGTACCTAAAATCAACTGAACACCGATGATTTAGAGTGAAGGTTTTACAGTCGATCTATAATCATTATTGTAACTAATAAAATGAACTAATTTTCAGATGATTGTTTGCTCACTCTGGTGCTAAAGAATGGTTATTTGAGTTACTTTCGACTTCCTTTTCCAGCTCAAACTAGCAGCGCCAGTCACCACTGACATCTTTCCTCAACAAGATATTTCCATTTCCATTAGTGTGTAATCACTAGAGACTAACATGTGTGAAAATCTCAGGATCTCAGCGATTTCTGAAACACTCAAGCCATCCAAGCTCGCACCAACAA
Source organism: Tandanus tandanus (assembly GCA_039654325.1). Lineage (NCBI taxonomy): Eukaryota > Metazoa > Chordata > Actinopteri > Siluriformes > Plotosidae > Tandanus > Tandanus tandanus. The sequence goes on from JBCNYH010000015.1 coordinate 10,352,503, forward strand.
CCATGCCATGCTAGATATGAAAAGTAACTGAAGCTCTTGAAGAGTGGTTTAATATGAATTGCAAAAATGGGCAGGGGTGCAGGACTCAGAATATACAATAGTAAAAAAAATAAATAAATAAATAAAAAATAAAAACTTAGTACAAAATGATTGTAACTCATTGATGGATCCACTCAAACTTCATCTAACCTCTATCACAGTGTCATAATTGGATTTTCCTGTAATAGTAATCCCTTATTTTTTTCTAAAATGTCTATCATTTTGCCTCACAATTTTCTGTCTTCAAATCAGGTCAAGAAAAGCAAGCCAGAAAATTTTAAACTATTTATGTTTCAGTTTCTCTCTCCTTTCAGATTAGACTGTATTGCTGCAGGATCTCTCCATATTTATTTTTTTTAACCCTTATCTTTCTTACTTGGAGGTTACTTGGCTTTTTATCCCTCCGTGTATGTAAGTAAGAAGTTAAGTATATAGTTAAGTAGGTAAGTAAGTAACCAGGTTACCTTTGGATGTGATGTGCCACTTAGGCTGAGGTTTTTCCTGGGAGATCGATTTTGAAGTCACAGTGGTTCCTTCTGTGTTGATAGTAAACTTGAATTTGATAATGCTTCTTTCTGCATCAGTCTGAAAGTGAGTGAGAAAGCAAAATGTTTCAGTGGGCTTTATACAAAAGCAATACATCATGCTTAACAAACCTATCAAAGGGATCATAACCCCAGAAACCATAACCCTTAGCACTTACATGGCATGCCACTGTTTTATTGAGCAAAATAATCTTCTTATGAGAAAAATTGCAACAGAAATTATGTTTTCAAGCAAACTGAATTGATCCTTATGTGCTATGCACGTTAGCAAATTTGAGCTGCCTGGCTGGAGTTGATACAGTGATGTTACTGCAGGGCTTCATCTAATGATGCTAATTGACTTTAATATGACAGCAGCACAACAGGATGGAGTTAATATACTAATGAGGATGTAATGGCTATAATGGCGGTTAGTGTCAGTCCATAGAACTCACAAAGATCCGATGCACTTCTCCTGAACTGATGTGCGGACAGTGACACTCTTCCACTAGACCTCAACAACGAATAGAGTAATTACATAATTACACAGGCACCATTATTATAATCATATCATTGGAAGATGTGAACTTAAGTACAGGATGTGGATATGTGTGTGTATGTGGGTATATGTGTGAGAATTCAGAGTAGTTACTTAAAAAAGTAAATAAATAAATCATTAAAAAAAGAGAGAGAGAATGCAAACATAATGTATTTAAGCAGGATGGATGACATGGGAAGTGGTTCTTTGTTTGTCTAAAATTAGCAATTAGCTGACATGTTAATTTATTTTCTAGTTGTGCACATATGTACATAGTTGAGTTGATATTATATAATATACACACACACACACACACACACACACACACACACACACACACACACACACACACACACACACACACACACAC
>JBCNYH010000015.1:10367815-10380791 GCA_039654325.1 Tandanus tandanus
TGAGATGGGCGCCAGCCTCCCCGCGACCCTAATTAGGAATAAGCGGTTCAGAAAATGAATGAATGAATGAATGAATGGAAGTTGATCCAATTTCCAACCCACAGAGTCTTATTAATCTTTTAACTAGTCAGATCTGCTTTGGTGCTGATTCCTAAATAAACATAGTGCAATCAACGCAGTACACTGAATGAATTGTATATTATTCATTCTTTTGTGGATGAGTTTGTGCTAAATTATTGAACGTGTATTTATCAAAAGTGACAAATTTATTTATTCATAAACCCCTCGTCCCTTACATGTTAATGTTGTTGATATTATCAGCCTTCATATGCCTACATGTTACATTCTCATGTGTTGATCCCTATTGTGCACATCTGTAATTTTGTTATTGTTTATTTATTGATTTATTTCTCTATGTCCTTGCGTTTCATTTTTTCAATATTTCTGTGACAATTCAAATTCCTTTGGCTTCTTTTGCAGTGTGTGCATGATTCCTGCATTGTACCTTCCCATTTATAATCTGTTGCAATGTTCTTGATTATGATTATGGCTACTCTTATGATAACCCTGCCTGGCTGTCATGTGACCCATGTGTCAGAGTATGATTCTGATTCTGATTAGTGGATTACTTCACTCATGCCCTGCTTCATCAATCTTTAAGAAAAAACCTTTGGAGTGAAGCTCATGAATCTGGTTGAGAAGATGCCAAGTGTGGGCAAGATACCACCAAATTTAATTTAACACTATCTTGGTCACTTTAACCTGCATTTATGGATGACACAGAGGATTGCGTTCACAGACAAGGATTTCCAAAAGTGTTCTTAACCCCACAGAGTAATTTTCATGACATAATCATGGCTGTTGTGAATGCAGTGCCGCCTGAGGGCCTGATGATCACAGGCATCCAATATTGATTTTTGGCCTTGTCCCTTGCACACAGAGATTTCTCCAGAATCTCTGAATCTTTTGACGGTATTATGTACTGTAGATGAAGAGATATTCAAAGTCTTTGCAATTTTGATTGGTGAACCTCTGCCAATATACTTTTTTATATAACCAATCGTGTTACTGACTTGTTGCTAATTAACCAAATTAGTTGTGAAATATTCTTCCAGCTGTTTCTTTTTAGTACCACTTACTTCTCCAACATTTTATTGCTCCTGTCCCAACTTTTTTGAGACATGTTGCTGCCATCAAATTCAAAATGAGTAAATATTTTTCATGAAATCTTTTACAAAGGTATGTCGAACTTCTGGCGAATCCTGGCTTTCCACCACTTAACTAACCTAAAACTATGGTTAACTCTCATGTTGAAGCAGTAAGTTATAATTTTGGGTTTAAAAACTAATAAAAGTTATCACTTCACATTATAACTTGCATGAACATTGACCACAAAACCTCTTGAATTTTTCTCTCAGTTTCCATCTACCATGCCAAATATAAATGTAGTTTGGCTCTTGTTTGCAGTTTACAAATGTTTCTACATTACCACCCCATCTAGCACTGCTGCGAAACAAAACCTTGTTTAGCTAGCATCTACTAGCGCCAACTTCCAAATCTGATCAGCCATGAGCTAGGCATCATGGGAAGCCATCTTGGATCTGGCATTGATCCAGCACAGCAGATTGCTTCAAATCCTTTTCATGTATCCCTCCTAGTCAAAAATTCACAAAGGCATAAAAAGATGCAGCAGCAGGAGTGCAGTTGGGGACGCCAGAAGCACTCGAGCGGCAAAAAAAGATGGCAGAGGAGTTTGAGGAGCACATGACTCAGCCACGATGGGCGTTTGATTTGTCAGTGGTGCTCAGGTGAAGAGTACAGTCAAGCAAAACAATGCATTACACTTTAAAAGTGAAAGACTAATCATCTGTTTTGTTACATTTAGAACTGTTAGGATTTAAACAGACTTGTTCTGTATTACTTTTTTTTAGTCCTTCATTAATAAATATATTCTACAAAATGCTTTAAAAAGCAGGATGTTACTGCTGGGCTGTAATGAGTACAGACCTGCTAACCCAACAGGGGTTACTGACAGAAAGAAAGGAAACACGGTAAACTTTACAGTATAAAATCGTACATTTTCACTGTGAATTCTGAGATTCTGGGGAGATCATCAGCACTGTGCCACAGAGCTAAACATCAGTGAGCCTCACGGTTTCCCAGCTGGAGGAATAATCTTTCCCATAAAAGTTTGGTTGTTCTTTCTGTTCTCTCAACAAAAAAAAATCTCTTTCCAAAGGACATTTTACCAGGAGGAATTGTCAGTGTGCATCCTAACAACCCCAGCCTGGTTATTTATTGTGTCATTCTCTGTCAGAAGTTCCCTCGACCTTTAAATACAGGAATCTCTAACCGTGGTTCTGGAGATCTACATTCCAAAAGGTTTTATCTGCAGACAAAATCTAATACACCTCTTTTAGCCGATCAAAAACTTCTTAAGGCAATAATCAAATGATCAGGTATGCATGATTAGGGTTGGAGAAAAAGTCTTAAGGAAGGTAGTACTTCAGGAACTGGATTGGAGACCCCTGTATTAATACAAAGCTTATTTTCATTCTGATAGCAAGGAAAGCTCTATACTGAGATTTCATAGCAGTTAAAACTACATCCATCAATCCATATGCGTAAAAGCACAGGCTCAATGTCCGCAAACCAGAAAATGCTGTTTAATAATTGAAAAATATGAAATATTACTAGTGTCACTATAGTCATCTTCACAATTCTTAGATCAACAACATAGAGCAGGGGAATAACTGAGAAAGGCACATATAGGTCTCAGAGGTCCATTTACCCGATTTCCACAGAGTCGAAGGTTCAGAGAAAGGCAAGCCAATCAAACAAAGTATCATGATATATAACTGTGCTGCCTTCACAATGGCTACCATCTCATTACAAATCAAACACATTAGTTTTGTGCTTCCTTTTTCTGTAGTGCATATTTGCATAGAGTAGCTTTGGGAACCAAAAGGAGTTTTCCAATGCTTCAAAAGAACAAAGCTTAAACTAAACTTTAGCACAATAAATCATTTTGAACAGAAAAGGAATACAAAGAAATGCAAAGAGTTTATTGGGAGATCTGTTATGGTCTTGCTTAAACTTATATATTATTTAGAAAACATAGTGCAGCATAGGAATAATGTCAGGGTATAAAGCATTTGGCTAACTCTGCATTTGTCTAATGTTTTCTTAAGTTAAACATCGATACATTTCACAATCAATAAACTTAAAACATTCAAATTTTACCTTTAAAGAAGGTGAAGCCACACAGTTAGTGCAGCATTAAAGTGGAAAATCAAGGTGTGACAAGACCACCAAGTAAAATTGCCAATGGTAAATGGATGTAAGGGGCGAGGCTTTTCAGGGTGGCCTTTAATATCAGAGTCAAAAATGGTTATGTATTAGTCAATCACTCAAGTCACATATGTTGATAAGACTGATCTCTTGACATATTTTCGAGTGACAAATTTAACTAGATCACTCCAGGGTTAAAATGCAAAGTACTGATGTAAAATGTATGAAGGTTGGTATGTCTGTGTGCATTACACAGGGCAGTGCTAAGTCAACTTTAAAACTACTCTTCTCTGTGTAGGAAGCAGTACAAGATGGGGAAAAAGCCTGTCCATATGAATCTCTCTATCAGGTGCCTAACAGGCTGCCAGCTAAAGAAACAGAAGGATGCTTTTGTTAGCCAACATTAACTTCCTCGGGCTTGGCAGAGCCACCAAAAATGGTAGGACATGTGGCACTCAAATGCATACAGAGACATAAAAAAAGGTATTTTCACATCCTGTTGTGTCATCTCCACAGGAGACTATGTGGTGGGGCAAACTCACAGCAGGGCCATGTGGGAGTTTGATGCACTTCTCAGTAGGAAGGTGTGACATTCTCTTTAATTAGGGCGCCACTGCTTCCTACCTGCTCCGCCTGCTGAATGTTCACCCCCTGTGGATGGAGTGCAGGAGCCCAGGGAGGAGTGACCTCTCAGTACAATGCTGAAGACATGCATTTCCTAACTTTATGATGTTTAATTAACATTTCATTAACATTTCAGTGACATTTCCATCAGGAACAACAAGGGGTGGGGGGACAAAATAAACAATTTTATTTATTTAATTATCGGTACATACAACGAGGTTGAGAGAGAGAGAGAGAGAGAGAGAGAGAGAGAGAGAGAGAGAGAGAGAGCTTTAATTTGGATACATGTTTTTTTAGACGATTCGTTCTAGACATTGTTTCTGCATTTAACACCAACACTCCATTAAATACAACACCTGACAGAAAATTCCGCATTAATCCCCTAACATCACCAGACAGAAGAGGCTATTTGCAACAATGTAACATATTTTTCCAAATATCACTTCTCTTTTGTACAAAGCTACCGAGAAAACCTGGCTAGCCAGGCAAAGAGGCCGATACATGAAACTAATCATACAGCACATTTTACTAACAGAATTAAAGAAATTTATTTTAGCGTGATTACTGACATAACAGCCCTGTCTTTCATTAACATGTACGTAGACATGCAAAATGCATATTATTTAATAAAAAATAAATAAATACAATTTGGTGAACTGTGTAAAGTTTGTAAACTTGGTAAAAAAAAAGCTTTAAAAATGTGTTTGTGACAAATAATATTCTTGGAGGGGAAAACAGCAATCATGAAAATTGTACAGAAACAGAGTATAAGAAGTAGATTTTAAAATATACCTTATTTCAGAAAAAAACGAGCATATTTTTTAAAAAATGTTTTGACAAAATCCAAATTTCAGTGGATCTGGCTAAGAAAGCTAACCACAAAAATCTAATCAAGCAAAGGGAACCATCTTTTTTTATGCCCATTTCAGCAACTTTACAGCCAAATACATCTTTAAAAAACCTTGTAAATTGGCCAAGTCCATGCATTTCTCATCTCTTAAGAATTGCTTTAAATATTAAAGTACTAACAATCCTGGTTTCTGGAACATTTCCATCACCATAATTTCATGATAGCCCATGTGGACTTGCCCATTAAAAGAAAAACCTTACAGCATATTAACATTTTCACAATCAAACATCACTTAAACCTAACTTTAAAAAATAGGTAAATACTACCATGTGTACAACCATTTTATTACAAAAATGCAGCTCATAGTTACACAAAACGATTTTTGCATCAGTTGGCAAAGTTTGGTGCTGTGAGACAAAAATTCTGATTATGAATCGATAAGACACTCTGCAGTCAAAATGCTGTCTAGTGCACTCAGAATGACGACACTGACTAAAAACACTGACTGCCCTTTTATAAGGACAAAAATCTAAAATGTGAATCCTGGGTCAGCATTTCCGAGATTTCTGGCATTTCCTGTAATTGAACGTTTATATATGTTTATTTACAGCTACACTGTACGCAACCTTTATTATGTGATTTAACAAACTAGCCTGTGCAAATGTGTCTGTTAGTTAAAATCCTTCCCCATCAAATGAATCATGCTATAGCTAAGTGTGTGTGTGTGTGTGTGTGTGTGTGTGTGTGTGTGTGTGTGTGTGTGTACATTAGTAAAGATATTTATACAAAGTGTTTGAAATCACGAGAAGCAAAGGGGAGTAGTAGATTCCTCTGAGTACTCCGGTACCCTCCCACAGCCCAAAGACATGCACATTAGGTTAATCGGCTGTTCCTAATTGCCCGTAGGTTTGTGTTGGCGCTGCAATGGTCTGTCAAGCTGTTAAGGGTTACCCCACTTTCGAGCAGTGTTGGCTGAGATAGGCACCAGTCTCCCCACGGCCCTAGTATGATTAAGTGGTTCAGCAAATGAGTGAGTTTGAAATCAAATTCCTCAATCTATAGTATGTCGTATTATGTGTAAAATTTTATTACGAACTGAAAGTTCAGACAAGAGCCAAGGGTATGGGGGGAAGGGGTAATACCCTTTACAGCTAATACTTTCACAACAGCTTTGAAATCAACTGAAGCTGTCAGTTAAAACCCACAAAGTTCAGAGGTCATCTGATGAAATGGCACACCATTATCATACACATTTTTACCATTCCTGTCACATGCTTCTGGTGTATGCTTCCTCATACTGGAGAAACACTGCCACCAATTGTAAACAGTATACCCACTGCCTTAATGCTCCGCTAATTACAACACCGTCACAGAGTCTGCATGTACAAGTATCTTCTAGAACTGTTACATCCCATTAGTCACGACAGATCAAACCATTTAAACTAGCCCTGCTACCCTAATGGCTCACAGGGTATGTATGTATATAGATCAGGAGGCAAAACGCAGCTTGATGCAGATGCAAGATGTGCTCACAGTGCATCTGAAAATAATGTTCAGTTTATAAAGGCTGTAGCTTTTCACGCAAAACTGCACCTGATATGCTTACTAAATGCACTCTCCGTTAAGTGCTGATTGCAGGTTAAAAGCCAAAATGGTGACAATACCCAACCACCAAGCTTTCAAAAACTTTGAACTAAAAGGTAAATGAATGTTTAACAAAAAGCAATAAAAAGAAAGATGAGGTGTAAGTAAAAAGTCGTGCTTATTAAATGAAGAAGGTCGTGTCAGAACAAGAAAATGGCATGGACGGCATTAATTCAGCTGAAATGCCATTTGAATAGTAATTGGTTTTTAATGAAAATGTCTGCACAGAATAAGGCAGCTAACTTTCTTTTTAAAAGTCCATCTAATCTTTTTTCCATTATTCGTGTGGTCAGATCTGGTTCCTGAAACAACTAGAAAACTGTCACAAAAGTCCTATTGAATTCATTCTGTTAGACGTGAGCGATTTGATATAACCTGTCTTATGTGCTCTGGCCAGCACTGTGAGATCGACATGACAAAACTGGAAAGAAGTATTAAGTCATAGTTTCCGTGAGTAACTCTGATGAAAAAGGAGTATGTGGATGAGATTCCAAGACCACGGGGTCATGGTTTATATAGGGTCCTGCAATCCCGTAGAGATGGAATTTATTTCTATCTAAATCATTTTTTTTTTCTTCTTAGAAAATTACAGGCTTTATGAGCTGTGGGCATTCATTCCCATTCAGATGGGTAGGGTGCTGGAGTCATGATCGAGAGATTGTCGGTTCAAATCCCCGTTAGACCCACACTGTGCGAAGATGCCTGGGTGAGGTCTTAACCACAAGTGTTCCTCTGTCCACCCAGCAGTATAAATGGGTGCCAGTAAAAATATTGGGAAGATAACCAGCGATGGACTAGCATCCCCTCCTGGAGGAGTTGAACTCCTATTAGCTTCACGCTACAGAAACCGGGATAAGCTCCAGCCTGATGAGCCAGTAGGCTCAGGTGTAAAATATTCTCTGAAATATGAAACACGCAAAATAATAAGTAAAAAAATAAAAAAAATAAAAAATGTGACATATCACCACAAAATCAATGTGGGTGTGCAAAACTGAATTTTTGACTTCTTAAATTTTAAAATGACTCAAGTATCAGACAAAATGTGATTAATGGATTTATTCAAGAAAAGTCAGTTTGGTGCATTAAGACTTATTTTTTGTGATTGATTTGATGAGTCAGATATAGACTTCTATTATAATTCATGATTAATGTTTGATTGTATTTTTAAATCATTGCAGAAACTACAGTTTAAGCATGTGTTCTCGACTTCGGGGCCTCTTCGATTATTTTGGATGCCATGCTGTAAAAAAAATGATCATATGACCAAAGGAAGCAAAAATCCGGGTTCTTAAAAAACAATCTGCCAGAAACCTGATGTGATCATTGCACTGCTGTTTGGATGCAACAGTGAATAGATCCATCCATCCATCCATCCACCAATTGCCTGCTTTTCTATCAGGGTTGTGCAGGAAGCTGGAGTCAATCCTAGCTGACTTCAAGTGAAAGGGAAGAGTACACCCTGAACATGTCACCAGCAAAACCCAAGGTGAACACTGACACAAACGACCATTTACTCTCACATTCACACCTAACTGCTTCAACCATGAACCTTCTTCACTATGATCTGGCAGCGCTAAACACTGAGCATAAAAAAAGAAAAAAGAAAAACAAGAAACAAATGAACAAACAAATAAATAAAAATATAACACACCCTCTTCCTCCTAAAAAAACAAAAAAAACAAAAAACAACAACCTGTAGGGTGAACAATTCTTAAATGGTATTGTATTGTCTCAATATCTCAAAGTAGCTCAATTTTGTAATGCAGCAATGCATCTGGCAAAACTGCCTGCCCAAACTAAGGTATATTTGACCAGTTGGTGAAGGTATATTTAACCACTTGGCATTTGATCGCCCTTTTTTATGCTGCCTTCACACTTTTTGAGCAACCCTTCCTGAAATGCATAAAATCAAGACACATTTTACATGCTTTCACGTACGCAGGGTTTGAACTGCATCTTTAAGCTATTATGGGGTTTTAATTTGAAAATTATCTAACTGAGTCAGAAAACCAGTGCACACATCTCCAAACATCATGGGGTTGGGGACCCTGTTCTATCCCGTTGGCTTACACTCCATTACCCATAAACCCAAGCTGCTCTATTAAAGAGTACAGTACATCAGCCACTGCCAAGCCCCTCGTTATTATTTCATTGCACTCAATTGACAGACGGTGATCCAGAGCATGTTAAAAGCAGCCATTTTGGATTGAACATAGCTCACACCTCACCTGTCGCTTCACAAAATTGGTGTTGACAGACTTGTATTAGGGGCTATCTGTGTGGAGGATCAACTGTCAGTCTCACAGAGCCAGGGGTAAGCGAGTGAAAGTGTGGGAGAGAATGGGGAGGGAGAGTGGGAATGAGATAGGGTGGCGGAGGAGGTGAAAAATGCACTATAGGAAATACTTTTGTTAAAGCATGCATTTATTGATTGATTGATTGAAGCTTGCACTTAAAGAATGTATTTAAGCTACATGAAAGCTTTGCTTCGGGAGTCTGTTTAAAGAAGGTGAAAACCGGTATGCAATGCTGATTGACATCAGAAAAACAGAGACCAGCATGTATATTGCATTTACAGGAGGCAGTAAACAAATCTGTAAAAACTATAAACATAAAATTTAAAAAACGAGGTACGCAAAAACATTTAGTCAACAGGACAGAACAGAGAGAAAGAATGAATCAGCAGTAATATTCCCACATGTTGGCATGAACAGATTTGAGGTGATGATGGGATGATGATGAGGCATAGCTTTAACGGCTGTGAGTGATATGGATGATGCTGATAATCAAACTGAGAGCTAATTTACTATAAATATAATTGTTGAAAAATAAATAAAAATATTTTTTAAATTGTTTATTATAATTCACATTGTCTTTGTGTTTATAAGTTGAAGAAAGAAAACAATTTATTTAGCTGTACAGTGAAACAAAAAAAAATTCACCCTGTAAAAAAAAAAAAAAAAAAAAGGGCCTTAATAAAAGTGAGCATTATTCCTGGCATCGTTTTTATACATTTTCTGTAGGCATTGTATTCAAAATTATTTGTAACTGTTCCCAAATACTATTTTTGGAGAAAAGATCTGTTTTATCTTTTTTTTGTTGTTATTTTATTAAGTTTGCCTTTGTCTAGTAGGATTAAGCTGAACGGCAAACGAAATAATGAAAATTAAATTTTGCACCCTGAACAACACACACACCAAGAAGCATGGGGCTGGAACCCAGGACCTTCTTGCTGTGAGGTGGAAGTGCTAACCACTACGCCACTCTGCCGTAAATCACTTAAAGTCCATGTGTTCAAGTGAACTCAAATCTGGAATCTTGCACCTTGTCCATAATCTCCAACGTCTCAGATTGTTGTTTCTTGTTCAGATAATGTAGACACAAATTAAATTAATGTTTGGGATTCTTGTCTCCCTGAGAGAACAATTCAGATTCAGTTGCATGTATCTGAATTCTGAGAGGTGATCTAATAAATTTGTTAAGCACTGTATACCTATAGAAAGACACACCATCTTTCAGTGGAACTGGAATGAAATCTTTAAGGGTGACCCCCACCCAATTTTTTTTTTCCAAAAACTGAACATACTGTGCGTAGCAGAAACTGCAAAAGCTTTCAGAAAAGCTCCCATATACAGGTCCATGCATTAGATATATAAGATTATATAAGCATATAACAAAATAACTGATGTAAAGAAATTGTGTTATAGGAATCGTCTGTAACTTATTTTGCTGAAATTTTTAAGAAAATCCAGTATTTAAGTGCTGGCAGTCTATGCTCATTGTAGCAGCATTGCTCCACAAATTTAGTGGAAATAACCCCAGGATATTATTCTCGACTATCGACTTTCTATAAAACTTCTGACCGGCAGTCACTGAGGGCTCATCATTAAAATGTGAGGAGTCAGCTAAAGGTCATTGTAAGCACCACTTAAAGGAAAAATGCTTGAAAGGATTGCATATTCATTTTTTACCATGTGGTCTTCATTTGTGCCCAAGATTTACTTGGTAATGAAATTGAAACTGACTTTTGAAGCTTAAACTTCTTTCAATGGCATGTTAGTCTATTTTTAGTTTGGTTAAGCGTTTCCTACAATGCCATTCTGTACACTCTGCGTCAAATAAGTAAATGTAAAAACATTTAAAATCCCTACTAATTCCTCCTACCATTGTCACTGTGTTTGTCTCCTTGTGATCTTATCTTTCAATAACAGCAACCTTTGAATCGAACTGAACTGAAACTAGCTGAACTGAGCATCAATACAACTGTGCTGTATTGTCGCATTGCATTCTGGAACTTGTGTCTAAAGACTCCACTACCTCTACTTTGGATTTCTCTCAGCTTCTTTTTTTTTTTCCTCTTACATTCTCTTCCTGATTTGGTCTTGGCCAACCCACCCACCCATGGAGCTCCCCATCACATGACAGCTACAAACTAGAGAGGGCAAAGGATATCACATGCTTCTTCCAAGGCCGGTGAAAGTCACCCCGCTGAATCTTTTCAAACTGCAGCTCAGGCATAATCACGGGCAGCAGTAACACACTCGGAGGAAAAAGCTATCTGCCCACCAGCTAACATATGAGCCCATAGATCTCACTGTGATTGACAGAGGAAACACTATATGCAACCCCTTCCTCCCTGAGAGCATGGCCAATTTTGCATTCTTGGGTTTCTGGTCACGGATGGCATTGGCATCGTCAGGATTCAAACTCACTATCTATAGATGTCAGGGTTTTTCTGTTCCACCACTTAGAAAATAGAGACTAATTTTCTTCTAATAATATTATGGAAAGGATCAGGGATCTGATTAGGTCATGTTACAGAAATTTGTCAAGGTTTGATTGACCCTGATGCCTTGATGGGATGAAATTATGAACAATTAAAATATTTTGCCTGAAATAATTATTATACAATCAGACATTACATACTCAACTCATAATCCGAATGTTGTAACTCTGGACAAATGCTGTGGTGCACCTCAAGGGTATACCTTTCGGTAATTCTTATTTTTCTTTTATACCTGGTTGGCCACTTACACCAACCTATACATCCTATATTAGACAAAGAATAACTTCTCAAAAAAAATAAATAAAAAAATAAAAAAATAGAGAGACGTAACAGTAAAAAGTGTCACAGCACCTACACTTTCCCATTCACAGGGCTCTCACTACACTTCCCATAATCCTTTGCACTGCTCACAGTCATCTGACTTTTGACTCATGCATCACATGTTCATAATACACTTGTTTATCACATCATTACCGGCACAACAAGGACTCTGCACACACCCTCACTTTGCAAAGTATTGCTCTGTGTCTCTTGTTGCCAGACTCAACCAAGTTATTTTGCATATATATGTTTCCTTTCGTGTATGACCAATTCTGTTTATCCTTTGCCAATTATCTTAATAACCTCTGACACAGTGTTTATGTAAGGATCTCCAACCACTTTGTATTTGGATTATCTCTGTTGTGTTGTTCGCCTGATCGATTGACATCTCCCTGCCTCTCACCTTCTGTCTTTGAATGGTGTTTTATTTTATTTGTCTGTCTGGTGTTTATAATAAACCTTTTAATCTGCAAATTACACACCTGCACCTTCCAGATACATGTCAGTTGTGACAATGAGTAAATGACTGTTTGGCAATTAATATTACGAATCTTAAGAGCAGGGTGATTTTCTTGTTGTTCTATTCTTGAGTGTAAATAAAGCAGTATTTGCTCAGCTTACCAGTAAGACATTACCTTGCACTGCATGATGCCAGGAAGTTGACTCATGCTTTTTCCCCCCTTAAACCTGGTCTAAGAAATTAAACATAATGGGTTGTATTATTATATGAAAATAATCCATTACAGTAATGCATGTCCCAGAACATTTTATACCTTTTACAGCACGGCAACTTCCCCATTTTTTATGAAAGGAATGTCAGGCTTTATATACATTAATTATTAAATTCATTGTTGTGTTAAACATCCGCAAATAAGTTAGTCCCTAACATTACTTACTTAATAGCAGCTATAAACAGTCATTCCCTCAGCAGCTTGTTATGATAGCCAGAAACCGTAAAGTTCAAAGTTCTCTATAAGAACAAAGTTCTACATCACTTTAACAATGATTTTGCAAGTTCATAGTTAATAATATGTTGTAATCCATGAATTATTAGGTTCAGATAATGTGGGACATCTTACAAGCAAGTCCCTGTGTATTAGTGTTAGTGAAATGAAAAATATATCTGAACAAGCACATTAATATAAAGCCATAGAAAATGATTTAAGAACTTCTGAGCAATCAGATTTAAGAATGAAGGTAACACTGCTGTGGCATAATGTTACAGCTGTTTACTGGATTATCCCCGAAAGAATACAACAGGAAAAGTTTTCACTGAAACACAGAAGAAGGACAAGTGGTGAGGCTTCCACCCATAACAAAACCATATTTCAAGCATCTGCAGTTGGGGGGAGGAGACGACGACACCTCAAGCATAGCCTTGTAGGTAGACTTTCCTTTTCCTTCTGTGTCCCAGTCTTGGTGCAAAATGAGTGAAGGAGCCTTAAGTTTTTTTTTTCTTC
>JBCNYH010000015.1:10382114-10392530 GCA_039654325.1 Tandanus tandanus
TATATATATACATATACATACACACACACACACACACACACACACACACACACACACACATACATATATATATATACATATATATTTTTGGTTTTTTTTAAGCATTTTTGCTAAAGCTGTTTTCACACATGCACCTTTTTCTACACATTGCCCAGAGGGACTGTAAGCACAAATTGCATGGTCCGACCATTAAATTGGTCTTTACCCTGCCAGTACAAAATCTGTGTAATATCTGAGTAAATTGTCCGGAGAATTCACAGTGAGCATGTGGGCTGTAATTTCCCGCTACCTGTAAGCTCATGATGCGCGAATCAGATTTTTTAAATACTTGCACCCACCAGACCCATTACGACAGCCTGCCCACACACCTCGCAAAAATATACGTTTATTAACGAGCCCGACCACACCCTACCTGCAAACAGCTGGTTTTACCTGCATGTTTTTTTTTTTTTTACATTTTCTTACAAAAACAGCAAATTACAGGCTAATAAAATTGCGTTTGGCCACATGGAATTAAATAAATAGACCAATTCCAAAAGTTGTCCTTCATTGGTGAAGTGCAGAAAAATAAATAACCAGTAACCTTAAGTAATAAGTAACTTTATTCAAGACACAAACTAACAATGTTCCTAATAAACTGACCTGAGCCACATTACTGCATGCTCTACCAATGCCCCACCCCTCACCTGCACCAAAGTGAACATTAAGGATGTAAGAACATGTCTGATATGTAGACTCTCATAGGGTGCCATATGTTTGAATGGGCAACTCCAAATCTGATTCATGTCTGAAAATTGCTTAATACAAAGACTGTTAGTCCACCTGATTAGTGTAATACTGTATCGTTTATGGGGTGCTTCATCCCAAGGCCAGTATTTCAGAGCAGAAAATCTGCTCAGTTTGGAGCAAAAATCATTCATAAAAGGTATGGCATCCCAATGTGGTGATTTGCTAATTTGTCACCAACCCTGTGATACTCCATTTGCCAAATCATTCAAAAAATACTAGAGGAATAATCACACATGGGTGCAACACAGCAAACAGTAGCTTAGGCAAAATGGTGAGATGGATAAGAAGAGGGAGGGACAGATAGAGAGAGAGAGAGAGAGAGAGAGAGAGAGAGGCAAAGAGAAAAAGAAACTATTTATGCCTCACTTCTGGGCTACAGAGCTCCATCCAGTGGCAGTCAACACACTTCAGTGTTCCTATGATGAAACAAATACTCATCCAAATAAACTGCCTGTCTGACCCATTCGAATGTAAAAGAGGATCCAACAACTGTAAACCACTGTAATAAGAAAACTTCTACTGTAGTCATGTACAATCTCCAAGCATTTAATTAGGAACACCTGTACTCCGGCTTATTTGTCCAAATATTTAAGTAACCATTCATGTGACATGAGAATTGGGGGAAATGTGATTTTAGAGTCTTTGACTGTGCTTGTTGATTGCAGATACGTTGGTTTGAGTATTACAGAAACTGATGATTTCCTGGACGTTTCACCTACTGTGCAGCAGTTCCCAAAGTGCACACAGAATACATGCAGTGTGTCTCAGTTCTGCATGTAGGAACACCTTATTAAGGTGGAAAAAAGGAAAAGATAGACTGGTTCAAGTTGACACAAAAGCTCTTATAAACATGGTTAGCAAAAAATCTCAGAACACCCAACATGACAAACACTGAGGTGGATGATATACAACAGCATGGAGGACCACACATCTGCAGATTGCAGTCAAGAAAAGGAATCATCAGCTTCGTCCAAACTGAAACACTGAAGGTTGGAAATAATGTTGCTTGGTGTGAGGAGTTTTATAATTTTTGTTGTGATATCCAGATGATAGGTCAATATTTTCAATGATATTTGTATAGCACATTTTACAATTGACATTGTTGCTAAGCAGCTTTACAAAAAAAACAGGTAAAGAATTGAAACGTATGATTTTAAAATTTCTCTACAAACCCTATACATCCCTAATAAGCAATCTTGTGGTGACAGTAGCAAGAAAAAAAACCTCAGACAACACAAGGAAGAAACCTTGGGAAGAATCAGACTCAAACGGGAAACCCATCCTCATTTAGGTGAAATCAGATGTAAATTATTTGCTTCGCGTCATCTGGTGGAGGTGGTGTAATGGTGTGGGGATGTTTTTTGGTGCATATTGGACTGCTTAATTCCAATCAATCTGAGTATTGTTGTTGACCACATACATTGCTATACATGCACAAGTTAGCTATATATCTTAACGTCTGCTTCCAGCATGCTAGCATGAATCTCAAAGGAATATTTCTACCACCTTGTGGAATCTATCACACAAAGAACTGAGCCGGTTCTAAGAGCAAAGAAGAGTTCTAATACCCAAAAGTCAGTATGTATATTGCCAAGATGTTTAATTCACAGCCCTATTCTAAAGACAAGAGATGTCCTTGTGTTCCCAAGCAGGGCTTTTAACTCAGAACACAGCTCAACAACAGCAGCTGGAACAGATGATTTATATCCATTTTGTTCACAACACGCAACATCCACAGCTAAAAGCTCTTTGATGATCCACTTCACTGTGGACTAGCAACTCAATGGAAGATTTATTGCAGGTCTGAAACTCAAGACACATTGCACCGTGTTAAACAAGCTTCCTTACCTAGAGAAGGCCACACATGGACCAGAAAAAATTCTTAAAGCATTTCTGAGCGGATGAAAAGGTAGCACCTGCCTCAAAACTCGTTGGAAGTTTTGACATGATCCTGTACATTCTAAATTCTGTCATTAAGCACCACATTACTTGCACAAAATGGGCATGGAAGATCATAGCTGAGAGCGTTTAAGCATATAAAATCACTATTGCTGTAAAGCCTGGCTTTAAATTGCATATTGTAGCAGAGATCTGTGGCTTAACAGGGAAAAATTACAATTGCAAATCCAATCATAGCTTCACAGTTGAGCAGTAAAAGATAAAAAAAAAAGTGGGTTATCAGTAGTATAGTTATTTTTTTATATGTAGCCCATGCAACAACCAGAAGTCTGGTCAGTCAGCAGTATGTCTGGGCACATCATTACTTTATTTATAAAAGCTGGCCAAAAAAATGTGCAGTCTAATATTTTGTTGGACCACCTTTAACCTTAAGTAACATCACCACTTATATCCATCCAAAGTTGGGACCATTTTTCACTGATATCCTGAACTGATGTCAGGAAAAAAGAGCTCCAGTTGCTGAGCTTTGAACAGACCAATTAAAGCAAAAATGCCATGGTGATTAAGCTTTGTAATCAAGGCTGAAGGTGGTCCAACAAAGTGTGTGACTTCTGGCTCAGGAAAAACTCATCTTTACCAAAAATGGACATAGATGGTTCACATTAAGCCCTCGATATTCAACACTCCAAAATTGTCTTTTATATATATATATATAAATATATATATATATATATATATATAAAAACACCCAGGTACCAAAAGCAAGCAAAATAAATAGGCACCGACCTCAGTTTAAGGACAGACAGATATTCCCTCTAGTTAAACCTGATACAGTGTAATACGGTTATAACAATCCTTCCATAAGTTCTTCAAATAAGTAAACTAATATTAAGCAAACATCATTTTTCAATGCTAATTTTAACATAAGAAATTGCCATCCTATTAGCATGTTTTTTTCTCCCCATTTGAGGTTGTTACTAGGAAAGGCATTAAGCCTGGAGAACCAACAGTGCGAATCTTGAAATCCCAGCTTTGTGACGTGTTGACAGTTGACGTAATTAAAAGTCCAGCACTTTAAAGCTTGAGAAAGTGGTTTTCACAGAGACTACATCCTGAACACATTTTTTAACCAATCAGACAGCTGGTTTCTAAACTCAGAGCAGTGAGAAGCCTGGTGTCTCTGAGCTGCAGTTATTCCTGCTATATTCGTCAGTGCAATGACGTCCACATCATCCTTTAACACAAGCTAAAAATATAGCACCCCATGCAATTTGTCTCTCCCACATTCTTTCCATCCCTTCATAAAACATTTACACATGCCTTCTTTAATAGTTCTGAAAGTCTAATTTGAGAGCAGAGTAGTGCGAGAAAAAACACTGGATACTTATCATATAATATTTACAGTATGAAAGACAAATCATGTGTGTATGGCGGGAATACATTTCAAGACGCAGTAAAGCATTGTGTGCACGCTTCCCTTCGAATCACTGCCGGCGTGAATTGCTATATGGAGCATGAGACTGACTATTAACTGAACGCCAGCTTGTTTTCTCTCCTTAATTGGAGACTCCTGTGACCTGAGCCAGTGGAAAATGGGAGCGCTGACATACTAACAGCGTCCATACTGCCGGCACACTGCAGTGAAATTTCACCCACGCACTTAATTGACGGACGATCTCCCGTGACTTAACTGAGGTGACACACGTTCATAAAAACACTCTGCAGCGTGAAGAGAAAGAAAACAAGCACTTGGGGGACATGTTGCTTAATACAATATACACCTATTTCTTTTGTGTGGTATGGTGGGTGTGTGTCAGATTGGACTGCAATATGTTTGTAATGAGGCTCTATCGGAGCATGTGTGGGAGAGTGTGTTGGTGTTGTCAGGCTGTAGCAGGATGTGTTTGTATTGGAATTCTTGGCCTGTTGGGTACACTCTCTCAGGTTGTGTGTGGACACAGTGTACTGCAAGTGCAATAAAATAGGGGTACAAAAACTCCCACACCCATTATTTTATAATTATTTATCCCCCAAAAGATTTTAAATTAGAGTTCAACTAATTCTTTAGAGAAGGTGTTGATTTGTCAACAACTATTATTCTCTCAGGGTGTCCAAAACTAATCTTGAGCAGTTTTCAAAGCAGAATAGATAAAGTCAGGTTCAAATAGAAAATGTGAAACTGATTAGTTTGCTATTTGTGCCTGTTTTGTGTGCCTCTGTCCACCCAGCAGTATAAATGAGTACCAATAAAAAAATACTGGGAAGGTAACATGCGATGGACTACCATCTCATCCTAGAGGAGTTGGACTCCTAGTTACTTCACGCTACGGAAACCGGGGATATACTCCGGCCTGATGAGCCTGTAAGCTTAGGTGTAAAAAGCCTAACAGACTTACCTTACATTACATTTATGCCATTTGGCAGATGCCCTTATTCAGAGCGACTTACATTTTTCTCATTTATACAACTGAGCATTTGAGGCTTCTGTGTCTTACTCAAGGGCCCAACAGTGGCAGCTTGGTGGTACTGCGGCTTGAAGACTCAACCTTCTGGTCAGTAACACAGAGCCATAACCAGTGAGCCATTACTGACCTTTCTTACCAAAAAAAACATGTGAAATTATCTAATTCACTCACAACTGAGTGCTTATTGTGTTGCAGTACACCAAAATGAAAATAAACACAAGTCCCAAACATCAATCTTGTGGAAAGTCTGCAACCTTCAAGATTCTGAAACATGTCACAGGAAGAGTTTACAAACAAT
This sequence comes from Tandanus tandanus, assembly GCA_039654325.1. NCBI lineage: Eukaryota > Metazoa > Chordata > Actinopteri > Siluriformes > Plotosidae > Tandanus > Tandanus tandanus. The sequence continues at coordinate 10,387,566 of JBCNYH010000015.1, forward strand.
TGAAGATGCTCTGTTGCCTGTGGGCTGTTGATGTTATGGCAATATTGCAACCTGTTGCTGTGTATTTATTTACAAGTTTCTTGACTACATCAAAAATGTGCCTTGTTTATTTATTTTATTGAAAACTAGAAGGACATCCGAATAATGCAGACCTACTTGAAGGACAATAGAAGATTCTATGATATGCAAATATGCAAACACAACCACTTTTACAAAAATATGGATATGCTGATGCCTCCCAATCCCATGAATGTGAATTGTAATATAGAGTCACTGTATTCTATATATTACCTATGTTTTGGCACTATTGAATTCAACCATGCGTATGCTGGCGTAACGGTTAGAACTTGTGCTTTATAGAAATAACAGTCTATGCTTGCACCTTACGGACCATAAGGCACTTTTTACGCAGAGTTTGGATGTTCTTGACTGTGTGTTCACTTTGAGTTCTCTTGTTTCCTCCCACAGTCCAAAAACATGTGGATTAGATCAACTGGCTACTCTAAACTTCCCATAGGTGTGAATGTGAGTGTGAATGGATGTTTGTCCTTGTCAGCCCTATGACAGACTGGCAACCTGCCCCGGTGTACCCCACCTCTCACCCGAAATTAGCTGGGATTGACTTCAGCTTCCTCTACAACTCTGTTAGATGAGTGGTATAGATAATGGGACAGTTGGATGGATGAATGAATAAATATTGCTCCCTCAGCCATTATGGCATCAGTAATCAAGATGATAGGGAGAATGTACAAATTATTGCATTGTTTTTATTTACATTTTATACAGCGTCCCAACTTTGCTAGGCTGTGCACGTTAGCAAAATCTTGAAAGATTGCTTCTAAATCTAGGGTCCTCATCATGCGTTGCTGAATATATGGAGTTCCTCTGTATACCCTCAGCATGTCTGTGTAGGTTTCCCCCGAGTTCTCCAGTCTCATCCCACCACCCAAAAACATGTCAGCTATGCTAACTTGCCCATAAGATTAATAAGTTTTTATGGTCATGGTGGTCAGTGATGATCTGGTTCCCTATCCAGGGTGTATTTCTGCTTCATGCCAAGTTTCTAAAGATAAGCCCTGGACCCACCATGTCCCAGTACATGATAAAATGGTTTCTGAAAATGAATAAATTAATCAAACTCAAGATTCTTGGCTGTGTGCTGCTTTTCTGCTACTACAATACATCTACCATAAACCAGCAACAAATATCAGTGTGCATTCTGACGGATGCCAAAATGTCCTTGCAAGCAGTCCAACACACTGACTCATGAGACATCATTAAAAGCAAAGTGTTTGTTTTGGGCACACCTTGTGTGGTAGGGGTATACCAGTAATCCTAACACAACCATTTGGACAAAACATGAACATATGGTGTCTGAAAATACAACTATAAAAAAAAGCCATTCAGAAATGTCTTAAGTTCCTAAACAGCCATGCAACAATGTGTGTAGATTTCAATTCGGAATTAATCAGTATCAAGTGAAATTTGTTAATAGTTGATAAACGATGGAATAAAGCACTTTTTGGCTCAGGATTCAGACTACTGGGCAATGTATGTGGCATCAGTCAGTAATGAGGACTCCCTGTAGATTAACCTGCCAAAGCACAGTGCTGGGGTTGTGTGGGTTTTTATCATGGAAGCACTAATCCAGAGAGGATCCATGCAGGAGCAGTACTGCGAGCCAAGGAGAGCAGTGGGAACCTGCTGGGATCACTAAAGACCTGCTATCTGCAATCCCATAGTCCTTCTCCTCCACTGCTATTTCTCTTTTTTCTCTCCCTGGATTATTATTATTATTTTTTTTTTTTTACAATGTGTTTATTTACTGAAGCTGTCCTGCCAAGGATGGCTGTTTAATTTCCTCTGGGACAGACACACTAATACACCAGAGGGAAAGAGACAGACAGAAAGAGACAGACTGAGACAGCAAAAAATGGAGTAAAGCAGAGTGAAAGAAGCAGCATAAAATAAAAAGAATAAAGAGAGCAGTTGAGAGATTTTTAGATCGCCTTTCTCAGCTGTGTGTGTGTGTGTGTGTGTGTGTGTGTGTGTGTGTGTGTGTGTGTGTGTGTGTGTGTGTGTGTGTGTGTGTGTTATAACAAGCAGCAGCAGAGTCCTACACTTATCCCTATGGAGCCCTGATCTGGTACACAGCTGCCACCTACAGCATGGTCCTTCATCTTAAACATACCGAACTCTCACTTTACAGTATAGCATAAAGGGAACTGGGCCTGCTTTTAAACAGATGTGACAGTATGAAATGTGGCATTAGGTGCGGGTTAATAGGAATGCATCCACAGAAGTCTCTGAAAGACTTGACTACTGAGATCCCCACTTTCAGAAGGATCACAATATACAGCCTTTTAATCCACTGCCAGATCCATCGTGCTGCTTTATTTCTGCTTATTGCACTTGTGCCTAACCTTCTGCTCTGGTCCTCATAAAAACTTTAAGATTTGCACTTCCTAAATACTGTTTATGGCCATAACTACCACTGTGCTTCAGTGAATAATCTAGCCAGGTCTTTTCAACAACTAAATCTTTTTTTTTTTGGACCAAAACACAAATTTATTTATGCTGCCCCGCAAAAAAAAAGGGTGCAGACTAATATTTTGTTGGACCACCTTTAGCCTTGATTGCAGCGCATAATAACCTTGGCATTGTTGCTTCAGTTAGTCAGGTCAAGAATCAGCAACATTATTCATTAATTTTCTAAGCCACTTAATCCTGATTAGGGTTGTGGAGAGGCTGACGCTCATCTCAGTGGTCTCTGGGCGAGGACGGGGTACACCCTGGACAGCTCACCAGTCCATCACAAGGCCAACACACACACAACCATTTACACTCCCACTCACACCTAGAGGCAATTTGGAAGAGTCAATTAGCCTACTGTGCATGTTTTGGGACTGTAGGAGAAAACCGGAGTACCCACAGAAAGCCCACGCAAGCACAGGGAGAACATGCAAACTCCACAAAGAAACGCTCCAGCCCGGGAATCAAACCCAGGCCTTCTTCAGCAACATTATGTGGCAATAAAATGAAGCTGATGACCTGAATGTACTGAATGAGCAGGTTCTCATCAATGGACTTTTTCTTCCCTGATCACACGGATATAAAATTGAAGCTTAAAAAGTGAAAGAGTGGTTCAGAGAGCATGAAGAATCATCTTCATATATGAACTGGTACAAAAGGGTCCTGACCTTAACCCTAATAAAAGTCTTTGAGATGTGCTGGAGAAGACTTTATGAGATGGTTAAATTTTTTTTCTGTCATCATTTCGAGAAAAATGAACACTACTCTGCATGGAAATAAATGTTGCTTAAGTTTGTCAGTACAATGTACAGTACATCATGATTATGCGGCGTATTCAGTGAAAGTAACCCACTGTACTCATATGTTCTACCTCAGGAACACATGATACTGGTTTGCACTCAGTGTTGGTGATAAATTCCGGCACTACATCATTCTGCCTATACTGTTCATCTCTTTTTATAATATATTGTCACTTTGCATTTGCTCTTGAATAAAAATACACAAATGCTTCTCTGTACAGTGAGTGATTTAAACCGAAGTCAGATTCCTTGTTTGTATTCACAAACTTGGTAAATAAAGCTGATTCTGATTCTCATCAAGTCTAAAGGTGGTCCAACAAAATATTAGAGTGCAGGGCTTTCGGGGAGCAGTGTCTAATTAGAACCGGCCATCGCCTATAAATAAAGAAAATAAATAAGAGTAAAATGAGGACAGTGCCATAATGAATAAAGCATAGCTGCTTTATTTATGTGATTGCTTTTAAAGCATCACTTCTACCAACTCAGACAGACTAGGCTACATTAAAGAAAACATTGCCTGATGAAGTTCATAACCAGTTGCTGCAGTATAAACAACTCTAATATTGTACCATCTGTTCTACTTCTTTTTCACATGTTTTTGTTCTTTTACACTTTTATCTTTCTATATTTATTCTTTTTGTTCTGGTTTCCAAGTTTTATTTTCATCAGTGTCTCAGTCAGTATTATTTTGGTCCAACCATTGTTGTGCTATGTTATTTATACTTCCTTTTTTCTCCTAAATAATTAGTGATGCTATTTTGAGACTCTTCTTACTGTGAAATGTGCTATACATGTAAAACTACCTGATTTAATACTCGGACAGAGGTGTGTTACCTTCCCATCCCCGGCAAGTGGAACGGAAAAGACGTACTCCAGCTGGAAGAGCAAGCTGAATGCTGGGTGTCTTATCATTCTAAGCTCCACATTACCACGTAGCATCAGGATAGAGCTGGAGGAGAAAGAGGGAGAGAGAGAGAGGCAGCCATGAATGCTCAGCACATGCATTATCAGCCAGCAAGACTCAAACCGCGTGTGTCTACCACGATTAAAGAGATCTATTTACTGTGGTGACTCACAGCAGATGCTCAGAGTCCTGATTCATTCATGTCTGTTATCACAGTAAGCAGTTTGTACCACTGCCGTACCCTTGTGCTCCAAACAGTGCTTTTTATTTATTATTTACAATATTATTTATGATTACTTTTCTCCAAAAAAAGAACACCAAGAAAATGGTGGCTCAGTGACTTGACCAAAAGCCTTAACCCTATCTACTTCAGGGGCACTGTATCTTGACTGAGCCTGCACTCTGACCCCAGCTTCTTAAAAAGCTGGGGAACAAGAAGAAAATAATTTCACTGTGCCATAAATTATATGTGACAAATAAAGACGACTTCTTATGATGTGTATTTAGCCTCAGTGACGAATCAAATTCCAAATGATGAATCAAATTCTTATACTGTGTTATTGGGAAGTTGCAAATTTTTTTCTGTTACCTTTCTTCAAATTTTTGTCTTGTTACAATTCTGTATCAGACGTCTGCAATGATTACCTTTGAAAATCAACTGAATATATCATACATGAACCATCAAGTTCAGAATTCTATATACACACACAATATATATGTATATATATA
>JBCNYH010000015.1:10398616-10408628 GCA_039654325.1 Tandanus tandanus
GTGTGTGTGTGTGTGTGTGTGTGTGTGTGTGTGTGTGTGTGTGTGTGTGTGTGTGTGTGTGTGTGTGTTCACTTTAGTGGAATAAATTTCGAAGGAGAGGCATGCGGTACATCTCTGGGGTCTTAATGAGTCAGAATTTAATATGCGTTTAATTAGTATAAGTAAATATATTAAAGTGGGTCTGAAAAGTTAAGTGAGGTTAAGGGAATTCTTTGCATTTGTGTTATCCCAAACTGGACTGGAGGTTTACACTCACAGTAAGTGATGTGAGTGTTTTTTTTCCCCTCTTCATTTTCTTTTCTCTCTCTTTAATGGTACAGTCCCTAGGCAGGGGAAAACCAAGCAGGAGGATTTTACAAATGTTGTTTAAATCTGTCAGGACTCTTTAAGACACCATACAAACAACCTATTGGTTTCTAAATTGGGTACATGAGACAAAAAATAATGAGGAAAAATAATTAGGAGAGTGCAATAATAAAGTTTGGCACAATTAGTGCTACTATACGTCTGCAGTGTGAAAATCTATTAATTCCCCCAAAACACCTGTCATGTCTCCATCATGCATGAGAGTCTGGGATGCCTAATTTGCTCCCAACAGTCTGCTTTCACCTCTCTCTCTCTCTCAGACACACACACAATCATCAAGATGGCGGCAGTTTTGAGCTGTAAATGTATTGTTAATTAATCACGTTCTCTGTTCAACACCCTGAGAATGCGTCAGCTCCTCCTTCGCCCTAAACTAGCCATAAATGACAGGAGGCTGCGGTTGGTCTCCCGTTAACACGAAGCTGTAACACCTTCCGGTGTGAACTACGAGATCTCGCACGTCAGAAGCAAAGAGCTGAAAGTGAGTTGTGAGAGATGACATAAGGGAGATGTCAGTTCACTCTCTCTCTTCTGTTCGTCTTCTCCTCATCTTCACCAGGTTTTAAATATAGCCTTGTTTCCAGGCATGTTGGTGCACACGAGCTGTATGAAAGGGAGAAGTTGTGACTCTTTCACCTTATGGCATTTCTGCTGGGCTGACATCCAGTACGAGCTAATGAAGCAGAACTTAAAGCAGAGGAGGCCGCACAAGGGACCTTCATTCGGCCAACAGTGAAAACGCACTGAAAAATGCATTTCTGAAAACAGATTAGGTTTGTGCCATAAATTATTTATTGCTCACACAGATGTGTAAATCGCATTGAATTCATATCTGATAAGGTGTGATGAATAAAAGATTGAGGCAAAGGTAACTTGAATGCAGGGATGGTAGAGCGTGAAGGGAAATGGGGGGGTGGGGTGCACTAGTGGGGTTAAGATTCTGGGATAAGAAGTCAGCAAGTATAATGCTACCGTAAAGAGAAATAGCAAAAGTGATAAGAGCAGAGAATCGATGGGGGTCAGTATTTCCAGAAAGTTACATGGAACACAGTGGATGCACTAGAGTTTTTTGAGGAATGTCAAAAAGTTAAAGGTCCGAACAACAAGCTTGTTTATTACATCCATCTTCTCTCTACCTTCAGCTCTACCTTACAGTGCCGTTCATCTAGCAAAGAGTTTCTTCTTTAAGCCTCAGTCTCACACTACCGGAATCACTTCACACAAAATGAGGGTATGTTCCGCGCATTTCCGTTGGAATACGTGAGAAGAAAGGAGCTGCCTTGAGAACCAAGAGGACGTGGCTTCCATTCACACCAAGTTGAAGGTATCCATTAAGGGTTACTTGTGGTGAATTTGTATTACTAGCTCTTTAAATCAATCATGTATGACATCAGTGGTTACGTCAGGCAATGTCAGTCCTTGCTTCTTGTCAAGTACAGGCGAATGCTGCCATACTACACCTACTAGACATGCGCAGCAAAATGTTGCCTTCTTTATTGGCTGTTCCAACCCTGGTAGTGACCCAAATCCATTGGTTTGTCCTATTGGATGGGCTGTGTGTAGGAGATCAGATTGGATCAGAAGGTTTTTAATGCATCAAGATGTGTATCCCATCAGCCTCAGTGATAGAAATACACAACATATGTCATATGATTAACCTAATTTGGTTGTGGCAACGAAAGGGAATCACCAGGGTGCACATAATACAATATCATGATACCTACCTTCCAATTCAATTTGTGTTGTAATTCTGTAAGTATTGCGATTCTATAAGACTTGAACCATAAACTTGAACCCAGGACTTTCTTGCTGTAAGGCAGACGTGTTAACCACTGTACTAATCACTATGCCACCATGCCATCCATACATGGGAGAACACTCAAGAAAATATTAAGTAGCATTCCTCTTGAAGAAATGTATTTATTTTCAGGCCTGAGTTATTTTATAATACTGAAAACAATACACAACCTACCAGCACAATAATTTTGAATTAGCAGAAAGTATTGGGAAAATTAACCCACCTGTGTGTCTCTGAAGAAGTTTGCTTGAGGCCACCACTTCCCCCAGTCCTGGGCTCTAGCATCATCACCTGAGGTCCATCCACCCAGCCCAGACCATTATGGACACCAACGTGCAGCCTTCGCTCCTGTACCAACATCCGCACTTCCGCACCTATTCTCTAAAGAGTAAATGCACACATACAAATATTAGTGACGACTGCTCCTACAGTCAAGCTACTGCCAGTGATTTTACCACTCATTTCCTCTTCATCAGTTCTATTTATCATGGCTTTTATGTAAACGTAATATAAATCAGCTCTTGTAGAAATAATGCACATATGTGATGCTCGAGATGACAATTTAATATAGAATTTTATGTATTTATTTTCTCTCTCTCTCTCTCACACACACCCCTCCACAAGACACACACATCATGGCCTCTATTTATGGGCAGGCATGTCATGTTCTGTATTTTGGACTTGGTTTTATCACCTACAATGCTTTGCATAAGCATTCAACACGAGCTTCTCACCCTCATGTCTCCCCGGTTGATTTTAATGACAAATTTCCCAAATAATTCATAAAGGTTTAGTACTTGTACAAGGCACTACATAGGTCTTGGGATGTTTTTGGTGGGGGAGTAAAAAAGAAAAAAAAATGTTGAATCCTTATTCATGTCTGACTGATCTCTCAGCCCTCGGCATAGCGTGAAGCGTATGTGACAGACTGAACACAAATAAATGCAATGCATTTCTCAAAAGCATGCACGCGCGTGCGCACACGATGCACCACACATATGCTCTATATGAATTTAGCCTGCAGAAGCATCTCCTCTGGCAAGCCTTTTTGTTGTTTAATTCTCGGAGGGGAATGGGGCAAAGTGCGCATGTCATGGCTGCATTGTTATGGTGAGATCCTGTCAGTTCTGTCCTCTGGGTTGCCCTGTGCTTTATCGATCACCTCTCTCTCCACTGCTTCTAATCAAGGCAGGGCTTCTTCTTGCTTAAAGGAACTGCATGTTGTAGCACTGACTGAAGAGAAAGAAGCAGTGTGGAAAACAGCCAGAAGAAAAACAGAGACATTTGCATATTTATGTAAACCAGATTCTAACAAACCAAATCTGTAGTGAGGAGTACAATTTTACTGCGATCCTAAAAATTACGCCAAACTTTCATTTGGAAAATCAATACATTTGTTAATAAGTAAGGGATTACGTACAGCGAGCCAGTCATTATTGGAAAACAAACCCCAAAATGGGATCAGGCCGTGCATCACCCTAAAGCAGTTTATTATATGATAATAACAAGCTTAACATTACTCTGCTTATTACAGAGATTACAATAATTTTATTGATAACAAAAATATATTTATTGCTTTAGTGAATGATGTTCCCCATAGTCATGGTCTGTAATGCATGGTAATGGTGAATGATTAATGAATGAATGAACGAATAAAAATCAGACAAATTAATACCATAACTGACCAGAATTGAGTATTCAAAAGTGTGATTCAAACATCACTTTGTAATAAGTGCCTATTACCCCACTTTACTAAGGTAAACTGTGTTATTTGTCTTCCTTTCACTTCACTGCCGGGATTTAAGCTGTACATTATTTTTGCACAACAGAGCTTTCAAAAAAATTACACTACATTTTAATTAGTATTATTTTTCTCTTTTTTCTTTACTTTGTCAGTTTCCACCTATTACAGAGTGGCTAGCATCTTCAGATAGTAAAGCCTAGCACATGTCTTACCTGAGATATACAGTATGAAGCCAGCCACCACATGTTTCCAACTGCTGTCCATGCTGCACCACAGGGAAGTCGAGCAAGCAGTGAAAAAACTATTCTGCATATGGCAAAAATTGATTGACAGGGGAGAGAGTATTGCTCACAGGGGAGAGAATATCACTCAGAGAACAGAATTTTGTTCTCTTGAATTCCTGGGTTTTTATTTTTATTTTTTTATGTTACATCACTTGTTGGCCCCACAAGCTAGTTACTGACCTTGGTTTGTATTTAGCAAATTAGAAGGAAACACAAAGCAACTATTTCTCAAACATTATAGCTTTTTAAAGTTAAATGCAGTTATTGGACTGAAGTTCACACATTACATTTTGTTCAAACTACAGGATTATCTATTAATTTTCTCATAATGGTACGTCCTGAAGTGTTACCACTTAGACCTAATGGGGTGATCATACTAGAGGTGAGACAGAAAAGCGACTGACGAGACTTGATATTTTTTCGATTCCTTTTTTTTTTGCGAATTTTTACATTTGCGTCAAGATGTTTTTCGACTCCACATGCAAGCGAATATTTTGCAATTGGTTTGTGGATGTCTGGCGAAAAAAGTAAATCTCCGATCATAAATCAGTCACGTTTTGCTCACGTTTTGTTCTTAAACAATTCGCTTTTTATTCGCATATTATTAGCTATGAAAGTCTCCAACTTGTGGATTTTCCTTACAAATAAAAAACCAATAATTTGCAAGCAAAACGACAACTTTGCGACTTTCTCACGACATGTGCGGACTGTTTTGAGACTACTCCACATCAGAGATTTGTTTTTTTAACATTAGCAGAAATTTCAAACATGAACCAGGCGACCAATATGCGATGCCGCGAATGTTGCAAGAGAGAATGAAAAGCGACAGCCTTTTTGAGAATGAAAAGTGACAGCCATGCATTGCCAATCACGTCAGTCGCTTTTCTATTGCACCTCTAAGTGTGATCACCCCTAAGTAACTAACCAATCCATAAATATATTAAATAATGACGTATTTATTTGCCATTTAAAGTTAAATTTTGTGTTGTATGTCCAAGAATATCCAAAAGAGTTCTGGTGACCACTGTCATGTAAGCATGTCATGTCCCATAGGATGTGATGAGCTTCAATAAGTGTTCAATAAGTGTGCAAGGATGCCTATATTCAATAAAACCCTGAAAGTGTGTGTGTGTGTGTGTGTGTGTGTGTGTGTGTGTGTGTGTGTGTGTGTGTGTGTGTGTGAAAATATTTGAAGAGAGGCAACAAACCTTGAAATCAAAGATGGTTGTATTAAATATCAGTGCCATTTCAAAGACTGCTGACATTTAATCCATTCCAGCTGATTAATCCAAATGGCCATTATATTGTTTATGTTTACAATAACAGCTTGCAGGCCTCAAAGTCTAATTATGTGATGAATGACTTGGAAATAAATTTCCAATAGGTTTTAATGTAAAAACAGAAATTTTCAAAAACTCTAAACTCAAATTACAGGACAAGACAATACACGATATACTCTACTTAATAAATAAAATCATTGATCAAATTAATTAATGAGGGTGTTTCTGTGTGCATGATCTCCCCATACTCCGGTTTCCTCCCAGAGACATGCATATTAGGCTAGTTGGCTGTTCCAGATTGCCCCTGGGGGTGAATGTGAATGGTTGTGTGTGTGTGTTGCCCTGTGATGGACTGGCGAGCTGATCAGGGTGTGCCCCGCCTTCGCCCAGAATCAGCTGGGATGGGCGCCAGCATCCCTGAGACCCTAATAGGATTAGATGGTTTGGCAAATGAATGAATGGTGCTTTTTTTCCTCTGTGCTTTTGGATATAATACTGCTTTTTGTTAAATGACGTTAAATATGAAACAGTGAATGTTTTTCTAAGCCTTTGCACTTCTCCATTAATCCATAGCCATCCATAATAAACAAACATATTTGTGAAAGAAGACACCACCGCCACCATGGCATGGATGCACAGACACCTGCTGCTGCTAGGATGTATTAGCTGCTAATCTTGGTGGCAGAAGCAGTCGGAAGTTGTTCATCACAGTTGTGGGTTTATGTGAGGCTGTATCGAAGATGAACAGCATTTCTCCACCACATTTCCTCTGGCTGCTTTCTGCCCATGCCTCCCACACACTCGCGTCTCCAATTAGTATATCCATTGTGCTGAGGGTATATATGCAGGTCTAAGGAGAATGGCAGTGAACACACCCCACTCTACACTGTGATTCATACAGCAAGAAGTAGCAGTCAGTAAGAAGAGCACCAAAACTTCTCAAGTAGACAGAATGCAATTTAGTCCTAAGTTCATTTTCAGTAAAGTAGAATGGGACATATGACTCACTACATATTATGAAATTCTGAACGCAAACAATCACTGAAAATGTGTTTAAAAGAGTGAAAAAAAAGAGAAGCTTTGTCCTTTAAAACAATTGCTAACTCTCATGATTCATCAAAATTATGCCTTTGAACAGTCGCTAGAACACAGAGAAACTTAGTCTCCTGTGATTTTTTATAACTTGATACATGTGGGTAGACAATCCACAATCACAGTTGGTGACTTAAATCTAAAAGTTACTTTAAGATTTATCCAGGGAAACTTATCATATTCAGAAATGCTTTATATGACTTACAGGTAGTGTAACAAGTCTGAGGATTCAGGACTTGCCTGGTTTGACTTAAGATACTCATTTGTCTTCCTTGGCTTCTGTATCATGGTCAAAAAGGCAGAGGTGGCTCAGTGGTTAAGGCTCTGGGTTACTGCTCCAAACTGGTTCAAGCTCCTGTCATAGCAATCTGCCATTGTTGGGCCCTTGAGCACGTGCATAACCCTCAATAGCACAGTTGTATAAAAATGAGAAATGGAAGTCGCTCTGGATAAGGGTGTCTGCCAAATGCCATAAAGGTAAAAGTCACAGTGGATCCAGAACTTATGCTAGGAACACTGAGTGTACAGTGTGATATTCTTTCACAAACTACTATGCACACACTGAGGGGAAATTTGGCGTAATCAACAGACCCAAACCTACATGGGAGAACATGAGAAACTCCACAAAGACAATAACCCAGGTTCAGGATCACCCCCAAAGACACTGAAGTCATGGAGCCACACTATCCCTTACACCACCATTACATCTCAGTATTTATATCAGATTTCTCTTTATTTTTTAATTAAAAACACTCTGCTTAATATTTAATATAGCACTTAGACATGGTATCAAACAAGTGCTTTTGTTTTTATACACTCTGATATCTGAGATTTTAAGGTATTCTTGGAACCGCATCAAGCAATTAAATCGGGAAGTGTTGTGATTGGCTTCAGCAAATGCCTGCCACAAATGCCAGCAGTTTAAAAGAGCAGCGGGGACTCAATTGCATTAATAAACTCATTAGAATTCATGATGCCGTTGTGTTTGGATTTCTTCATGAGTGAGATAGCCTTGCTCTCCTCATTTTATGGGATTTATTAGTAAATCATGAGAAAACAAACAAAGAAAAAGTTATTCAAGTATTTTCTCTACCCAGACCAGACAGGAACAAGGTCCATATTTTGAGACTTTTATTATTATTATTATTATTATTATTAATAATAAACAGTGGTAAACTATTTAAGGACAAAGTGCAATAGTTAAAGAGGAACATGCTGTCATGCTCATAATAAACCACATTTCCGATTATTTGCAGATTGCTACGCACTGCTTCCTCCACTTATCACAGGCAATTTCCTCCCCACAGGAGGGCTTCACTCAGAGGTCTCCAGTCAGCAGGGATCATGTGGAATGACACACACCTTAGCCTTCCTTCCATCTATAAGATCATGATGATTTGGTGTGGTATCAGTTTCAAAAGTTTTACAGTTCCAACAACACAAACCAGATGCACATGACAAAAAAACGTTATGAAGATACAGTATACCATCATTATTATTATACTCTTAAATAGGAATATTATAATATTATTTGGGTACTCAAAGCACTTTTATAATATACTACAACTTTCTGCATAGCTACTATTGACGTAACTAAGGCATTTTTAATTAATGTTTGGCAGAAAGGTTTATATGGCATTTGGTTGAAACTAGACGTGTGCATCAAGACTGGGATCCCATGGGATGCAATTAAAAGTCAAACAAGTTGGATTTTTTTTTTTACTCTTACACCAGAGAGTGGTCAAATGTGAAGTTCCCAGGAAGAAAGATAATGACCATTAAGGTGAATGTGATTGACACGCTAAAGTGATGCATCTAGAGTAGTTATTCATTCATCCTTAGTAAGTGCTCAGGTTTGGTTTAAATTTGGGTGGGTTTATATTTGGGCAAGGGGCTCTCAAGTGGTGCAAAAAGAAAACACAATCGCAGTAAAACACACCAATCATGAGCGTTCCTCTTGAATGTTATTGCTGGCATGTGATAAGCTGGCTTTATATGCCTTGCACTCCCAGGGTGATAGCTGCCACGTCAAAGGTAAGTGGGAATTGGCCAAGGTTAAAATACAGATTTCATTTTTGGGGAGTGAAGGTAAAAACAAATGTGTATTCCAAAAACAAAAACAAGCAAGCAAACATTGTGGCCACGTCCTTCAGGTTTAAATCCATCTACAGACAAATATGATGGGCTATCTAAACAGATATATTTTTTTTCTTTATATTTAGTTTTTTACAGGTTATATAAACACTAAGCAGCCTAAATCCTGAAACAGCTTCTAAGCATCTTTATACGACACGACTATCACATAATTTATACTTAAATACCGATTTGAGTTAGTACAGAAAAGACATGGAATGAGGGAGCTAGATAGATACACAGGGGAAAAAAAAGTTTAATGTCAGTAGCCTAACCCAGTACATCTGTTACATCTTTTTATTTCTGTTCCTTTCCTCTCAGCTGCTGTTCTGTACTTCTCTCTCATACACTTTTTCTGTCTATGCTGCCACGAATTTTGTTTCCTGCCCTGAAAATATGAATATTTCACAGCTAAGAAGCTTAAAGCGAACAATGAAATGGCCTGCAGTTAAATTATACCCTATTTTCATAGCCACAGAGCAGAGAGAGTGGGTGTATGAGAGCAATAAAGAGTGAGCCAGGGAGCGAGTATGAGCGGGAGAGTGAGAGAGAGATAGAAAGAGAGGTATGAGCAAATTTTAACAAATTTAACAATAAAAAAAGAGCAGAAGAGACTGAATGCAGAGTCGTGATGAAACTCGTCCTTCCTCTGCAGTTTCAGTGTCTGCTGTGAAAAGTCTCAGCTCGAAGGGTCACACGTCATTTAGCTCAGCTGCTGTAGCAAAGGTCATCTGACTAGACAACCACCATCCCACCGCTTGAGCCACAGCTCAGATATTACATAAAGTTGAAAAGCAGATAAGTGTGTGCACACCACACACACACACACACACTTATGAAATATGTGTAATGGTGCACACATACATCAAACGATGCACACATATACATAAAGATACTTCAGATGCCACATTCATTTTTCTAGCATAGGAAATTGTTAATATTAAAAAATAGATTTAATAGAAAAATAAAATAGAAGCTGCACAATGGCAGTATGTTCTGAAGACTCTGTGAGGGGTTGCGGATTAGCAATGCCAACCCACTTGCGAAACAGTGACAAAGTTCTGTGAAAGTTTGGTTGAAATAAGTTGACTGGTTGAGGAGCAGTAGAGGATTAGAAGTGTAATGACAGACAATGACAACAGCGATGGACAACAACAATGAAAGGCGATACACAGTGATCTCTATGAGTCACTCCGGCTTGTATGTATATATATATATATATATATATACATACATACATATACATATACATATACACACATATATATATATATATATATATATATATATATGTATGTATATGTATATGTATGTA
>JBCNYH010000015.1:10416661-10437156 GCA_039654325.1 Tandanus tandanus
AGAGAGAGACACTGTGTGTGAGTGAGAGATTGAGAGAGAGAGACTGTTTGTGAGAGAGAGAAAGAGAGAGAGAGAGAGAGAGGGCGAGTATCGGAAGGGCGCGCTTTTTAAAGTGCCAGCACACGGCATGTGTGTGTGTGTGTGTGGGAGAGAGAGAGAGAGAAGTGTGTGCTTTATAAAGTGCCAGCACGCTGCGTGTGTATGTGTGTGTGTGTGTGTGTGTGTGCGCGTGCATGACCTGAACGTGCCCAGAGATTAAACTGGCAGTTACTGACAGTTTTAAACTGCCTTTTAAACTGAAGTAATGTCTAAGGCACTGACTCAGAAATCCTTATGGCACTTGACCAAAGATTAAGAGAAACCCGTAAAATGTAGCAAAAAGACGTTTTGACCATTGAAATGTCGACTTCAGTGTTTACATTTTAAAAGTTCAACCAAAATTCTATTTCAAAGTATGTTCACTTCTTGGCGACGTGTCAAAGTGAGGTGAGTTTCATGATCGTTTGTCGACCTCTCCCCATTCATTTTAATGGGATTTTTGGCATGGTTTTTGGTGAATGAAATGCCAATACAATTAATAGCACACTTCCTGGTGCCGAGACACACGTTTTGAGATATATATATATAGCGCGTGGGTGCACTTTGACGTTCAGGCTGCATTAACTGCGATGGAAGAAGAATAAAAAAATAAATAAATAGTCCATTTTTCTAGAGTGAATAGTAATGTGCCTGCTCTTAAGCAGCCACATAAAAAATACATTAATTAAAATAAATAAATAAATAAATAAATAAATAATATTAATAATAAATCAAATATCCATTAAATTGTTAAGTAAAGTGGCATAGCAGGTATGCACCACCTGCTATATTTTGAGGTATTGATTAGTCAAGCTTAGACTAGTCAGAATTCTGTTTGCTTTTGGTTTGTAGTGGTAGAATATGTGAGCTTCCCTTCAACCGACACCCATTTTTTCCCCACAATTATTCACCTGCCAATCCCCACTCATCAAGCTTTACTCTAATCTCAAGTATGAAAGGTGAAGGCTGGCATCACCTTCCACTGAGGTCAGCTAACCACATATTTTCTAACTGCCCCTCATGCTGTATCACACAGCAGTTCAACAACCTCAGAGGAATGCGCTAACTGACCTCTTCTGTATTCATGACCTCACAGCCAATGGACCTTACCCCCAACAGCACCAAGCTCCACACTGTTGTTTACTTTTTCCCCAGTGTCTCACAAAGCAACTGTCTCTCTCTTGCATATTCCTGACTTTATCCAAGAGATTTTTATAGAGAGGCCTTAATTATTTTACTCAAGGGTATGTTCACGAAGTAAAGATTATGGAAGGAGCAAAGGACAACATAAGAGTAACAGCAAAGTGCTTTGCTTTCTATAGCAAATAAAAACAAAGCATGCTTCACAAAGTGATTAAAATGCAGCAGGACAGATTGGTGGAATCATACTGCATATGTAAAGCAGAGGAAGTAGTATTTTTTACTCTAATTGTGAACATTTAAGGCACTGCCTATATTGTTAATAGTTAAAGTTTTACTCAAAATCCTTTACTGAATAAGCAAACACGCCCATCGACCCAGCTGGTTAGTTGATATGCTCTCGTTACGTTGGCCTTCAAAATTAATTTAACTGTTAATAACCAATGTTCTCAAAAATAAGAAACTTAGATCATATTATATCCACACATATTTCTTTCTTTTTTTACTTGCTTAGAGTTGAAAAAGCCTTATGTTTGTCGACATCCCACATTTAGCTGCATATGGGTCTTGTACATACTTTAGTCCATCATAGACACTTGTCCAGCTGGGTTTTCAACTTTAAAAAAGGATAACACAGGATCATGCTTACTTTAGGTCTTGTGCATACTTTAGTCCATCATAGACACTTGTCCAGCTGGGTTTTCAGCTTTAAAAAAAGGATAACACAGGTTCCATTTGGCCTTTCAGGATACCTTTTGTCAGATAAACATTTTCCAAAACCTTTCCTTCAGTCTATTTGCATGTATTTGACATTAACATTAACACATATTTCTTCCAGCATTGTTTCACTGTTTAACAATTTCGGTTACATTTCACTTTTCCAAGACCCTCCTTGAGATTTGAACTTACTGTGACAAGAACAATTACCACACAGAGAAATCTTATTTTGCATAATATTTTCTAGTACAACTTTCCATGTGACATCCCCCATGCAATTATTTTGGTAAATCTCTTGCAACATGCCAACTAACAGCCCACAATTTATCCCAATTCAGACGCAAATTAGGGTCTCAGGGTGTGAAAAGTGACATAGTCTGTTAGAAGTTCAGTGAATTATTTCTACAGCAGTCAGAAAACAAGATCAGATAAAGAAGAGTTCATGCTGCTAGTGCTAGGTGGAGTGTTAGTGTTCAAAGGAGAAAAAAAAGGAGTGGAGGTTGATGGGGAGGCAGCATAAAGACAATTTAAATGAGTAAACATAGTGATTGGTATTTTAGAGCACATCCTAGTTCTGTCCAAGAGATTATTAATTGGCTACTCTGTCTAATTAGGATGAAAGTCTTCAAAGTGTTTCCTCTGTTTTCTACAGCCTCTGGCAGACAGAGATGTGCTAGTTTTTTATAATGAGGACAAGCATGAATGGGAGACAAAGAAGAGATGTTCAGTCAACCAAAAAAGGCATGAGAAAGTACCAGTGTGAAGCAGTTCATTTCATGGAATTTGGATCCATTCATTTTTTTATTCAATAAAGAAAATAACTCTCGACTCTTTCCCATATGCCTCCTCAGAAGTCAAAACCCGGCTATTGTTTTGGCATGTGAAAGCATATGTGCGCGTTGTGAGAAGATGTTCGGCTAAATGAAGAGACAATGCATCAGGAGTCACCCCCTTGAAAAGGTCACCCTCCCACATGAGGGCCAATTAACAAATCCCGTCAACCGCAATCACAGCTGAATCACCACCTCCAAAAGGTGGCGGTGAAGAGGTCGCGTCTGGCAAGAAGCAAAAGACAAGCGCCAGGCAAGATTGATTATCAATCTCTCCTTCTCTCGCTCTCACTCCCGTAGTCTGCCTCGATATCTCTCATTAGGATTTTACTGAGAACAGAGGCACCTGTAGGGCTTAGAGTCCTCCACAGGTCTTGCACACTCTTAGACTCTCATGTGGCTACTTGATGATGGAGATTTATTGAGCCATTAGGATATATTATACCATCATTAAGTTACATGTGGGAAAGAAGGAGTCTGAATCTGAAGATTTTAGAAAGGCAAGCTGCAGGAATTACATAGTTAACAATTATTAGCCAAAGGTGAAGTGGATGTCGCTTAATAGTCAGAAAAACAGACTGTCATGGGGACTATTCAATTAAGCGAAATCCACTGGGCCTGAGGTAAATAACTGTTTGAGTGTATACTACACAGGAACATAAAAAGCATGCTAAAATCAAGATTTTTCTAGTATTTTTAGATATTTTAACCATGACCGAGGCAGGTCAGGTGAGCTCTGTGCACAGAGCAAACATGCTGTATAGCTAACAATTTCTTTAATAGCTCATTCAAGGTGTTACTATATAGTAAGTTGAAACAAAAAAAAGCAAACTGAAACGAGAATTTTTTTTAAGGGTTTTTTTTTATTTATTTTTTTTTACTTATTTTAACCATAACAGAGAGCTCAAGTGAGCTCTTCACTACCTGCTCCAATTGACCATGACATACCGTCAGTGACCACCACATCAATGCATACATTATCCAACTGGAATAAGATCTTAATTCCCAGAGAATGAACCAATCATAATCTAATGGAGTCTTCCTTGTCCAAAGCCCCACATCTGGTAGGAATTTAATAAAAATCTGCATATAACCTATTGTGTAGTCCTGCCGACACAAACAAACCAAGAGTGTAACACAACCTCCTTGGTGGTGGTAATTTACCATTAAACAACTGCACTGCTGAATTCTCCATTCCGATTGGTTAAAAAGTCATAAAACACAGGTTTGTACGAATGGGCTCTTTTTTTATAAATACACGTGGCTGTTTATATAATAATCAACTCACAAACTAATCCTTATATTAAACATAAAAAAACATTATTTTACAGTGCAATGTATAATATTTTATTATTTTTTATTAATTTTATTCAATTTTAGAAAAGAGGGGGACATTAATGGAAGGAGTCTCCAGTATCAGAAGAAACAAGTCTTCAGGACAGAAAATCTTACACTCTCATGTTACTCCATGGCATTTTTGTTTGACTTATCTTTCAAGTAGAAAAAGAATAGTAAATGATGCCCTATTTATTATTTAAAGAAATTCTGTTTCTTTCCAATTACTCTCTAAATGATGAAAGCTGCTGTGCCTGACATGTGCAACTGTAATCGAGACAGAAGCTAATGTAATATTGATTGCTCAAAGATTAGTAATTTCCAAAATACAACAGATGAATTAATTTTCTGCAGTCGCTGTATCCCTTCTACAGGCCTGTGTTAATTACTTGCTTAGAAGAAATACAACAACAACAAAATCAGCACTAAAAGTAGAGACCATCAGTAACAGATCTGAGCATTCTGTGGACCATGACATCCTACTGAGAGATTCTGAAAAACAGTCGGATTTAAAATTGCTTTAAAAAAAGAAAGAAAGAAAGAAAGAAAAGTGCAGCAGGTTGCTTCCCCATCATGCATTAGCAATGTGCTGGCTTGCACAGGCTTGCCAGCTAACAGGTTTAGTGCTGGTCTGATAGTGATGTAGACAGAGTGTGGAAATAGGGGAGGCAGGAAGAACAGCACAATAAAACTGGTGTGTACTGAGTAGCATATAATCATTCGCGCACACACACACACAATAGCTGGTGAAACTCACTTTAATACCACTAAACATGCTGATCTGCATGGGGATTATGTGCATACTTGTGTGACAGACAAACACAGAAAATGAAAGCTAGAGAGAAAGAGAGAAAGGTCTGGGGATGCCTGTTATAATTCTTTAGTCTATTCTTTCATTACGCATCCAATTTTTCTCCCTCCATTTTTACATACAGACATATAAACACAGAGATTCCAGCACTTTTACTATAAGTTGATATCCCAAACTGACATCCTTTAGGGAATTTAGGGAAGCACCAATCTGAAACTGAACATCATACCAGGGCAAACCTTGGTATGTAATGCTATTATCAGACCAGATTTCACCCATTTTCATATCTAGTACTGTAGTCATTTGAATTCAGTTTTCGGTATTCAGATACATTAGCACTGTATCAAAAATGAAAACTGCACGTAAAGAAGTAGTAGGAGCAGAGTGTATTAATCTAATGTAAACTGAGACAGTGCCTCCGTGTGTGTGCAAGAATTAATGAAAGGCATTACACATTGGTACACCCCCGGATGGGCAAGCTCGCTGAAGCAGACACACCCACATGCGCACACACACACAAATATATGTGAGAGAACAAATAGGAGGTTTATCATGACACCGATATTGATTCTCACTTTCATCCACCGTCCTCTTTCCCACCCTCTCTCTCTCTCCGTCTCGAATGAGTAAATAAGTGCAAGAGTGTAAATGCATCAGTGCTCGGCGCGGCTCCTCTCACCTCCCGAATGACGGAGTGAACAAATGTGGCTCTGTAATTACTCTTTATGAGAACTTTGTGACGAAGGGGCCCAGTGCAGGGTGAGTAATGATTATGCTGCATTGTATTCAATATAAGACATGCAGACTGTTTCCCACGTGGGTGTGATAATGACAGCAATAACACTGAGTGAGAAAGCAGTGAACAATGAGACAGCAGCACACACACGCCCGCACACGCACAAATACACAAACACGTGCACACGCACACACAGACACACACACACACACAATGGCATGGCTGGTTTAGCCCACATTAGATCATTACATCTGCCCAAGGAATTGGTGAGTGGATGGTGGTTATGAGAAGAGTTCGAAAACTGTGTAAAATATGAGTAAGGCACACTCATGCTCACAAACTCTCATCAATCAAAAATGTATCATTACTAATGAATAAAAATGCTAACATAGCGGAGGGGACACTGTGCTAACTGATACAAGATGATAATTAAGAGAAAATTTTGGATTTTTTTTAACCTGAGCTCCACTTTCCAATGTGCTTTATTCCAATGGTGTTTTTTCCTAGGGATTAAAAGAATCAAAACCGATCCAGTATTGAGTTTGAACACTACAAACAGCAATTGCAAAACAGCTATACACTGTAAATCCATGGGGCAAACAGCTGCATCAAAGTAAACTGCTTGTTTTCACCACTGATAGATAACAATATTCTTATAATTTATAGAAACTGAAAAACTGCTACATTTACTATTTTTTTTTTTTACCTTTCTATAAGTTTATTTCGCTGCGATGGCCAGGCGAGCTGTACAGGGTGTACTCTGCCCTCGCCCGGAGACGACTGAGATGGGCGCCAGCCTCCCCGCAACCCTAATTAGGATTAAGCAGTTCAGAAAATGAATGAATGAGTTTTTTTTCGAAAGTAACAAAAGAATACCCAGCACCTCATTCTTACTTTCCGAACCGATTACTCCCATTAGGGTTGAGGGGAGGCTGGAGACTATCTCAGCCGACACTGGGCGAAGGCAGTGTCCTCCCTGAACAGCCCACCTGACCATCACAGGGTTAATACACACATACAACCATTCAACTTACATTCAAACCTAGGGGCAATTTGGAACAGGCAATTAGCATAATGTGCACGTCTTTTGATTATGGGAGGAAACCAGAGAACCTGGAGGAAACCCACGCAAGAACGGGGAGAACATGCAAACTCCACACAGAAACGCCTGAGCACGGGACTCGAATTCAGAACCTTCTCGCTGTGAGGCGGCCGTGCTAACCAGTACGCCGCCAAATGAATTTCCGGCATTACTTTGAAAATAGACTTCAACTTATCTAGACTATAATCTCTACAGTGTGCAAGTGTCATCTATTAGTGAGTATTTATATGGCTTGTAAACTGAATTTAATAGGTTTCATTATTACACAACCAACAACTTGATCAAAGCATGTTGACAGGCACCATATGCATGAAGAAAATCCATCAATATCTTTTCTTTTTTTTTTTTTTTTTTTAGCTGCTGTCAGAATTCACTGTGGCATCTGATAGGTTGTCTTAAACTGTCACACATATTAACATCCATAAAACAAATATATATTGAACTGTCACAAAAAAAACAATGATTTGCTTCCACTAACTACGAGCATAGAAAACGTTGCCCTAACTGTCTATGTGAGCTAAAAATTACTGTTACAACAGATGACAAGCTAGTTAAATGCATTATAATGGAGGAAACATAACACAATTAAAGGAAATCAGACACCTTAACCTCGCACAAGAACTGAAAACATCAAACCAAGCCTTACACGACTGCAGCATGTACTTATCAGAAAGAAGTACCTATGTGAACTTTCCTAGGTCCCGTAAAAACCATGCACTGTGCATGTGTGTAACTCCACTCACCCACCCATGGTCAGGCCCCCCACCATATATGGTACTATTGGGATCAACCAATTTCTTCTTATCCCCAAAGAGAAAATGTCTCAGTGAATCCGTATGATTATTATTATTATTATTAGGGTATTAAAATTTACAAAGTAGCACATCATGTCTGCATCCTCAACAAAATCTTTGTTTTACTGGCAGATTCTTTCTACTGGATTCCAGAAAGAAATACTTAACATAAGCACACTTGCTCTTTTTTGTAGCATACCAAGCAATCCCGATTGCCAAATGTTAAAATAGCCTTCAAGTGCATTATGAGATTGTGGTGATAGCTATATTACCGAATTGTTACGGTCATTGTTCAGTTTCTCCAGCAAGTCAGTCTCAAACGCCTGTATGGAGGGAGTGAGGGAGACAGACACCTTCTCCAGCACACATGAGAATGCCGGTAAAAGTCGAGGTCTCTGCAGAGCGTCTCCTGAAAATGCAGAAAACAGAAAGAGTTCAATAAAAGAGGATGTGACGGAGATTTCAGGGTAGGGCTAAGATGATTTCATGCAGTATTTGGTTGTCTTCAGTCAAACCACGATGCATTTCCTGCTTCACAATCTGAACAAGGTGGTGTTTTCATGGCTGTGAAAAACCTATTGCTCTTTAAATCAACTCAAAGGAACCCAACATTGATTTTCTTTTTTTCTTTTCCCCCCCCCTGGCTTCGCCTAAAACTGAGTTTTGATGGAGGCAGTGTAATCGCCAGCGTTTGAGTCTGCCCGACTGTGAACAAAATCCTGACCACACCTGTTTATTAATTTTCACCAAATGTAGAGGAGTAGTTTAATCAAAACTGACAGAACAGCACCACCGCCAGTGTAAGAGTTTCATAGGAAAGTTAAATGTGGGGGTATTCCTAGTAGTCCCGTTGTTTATCACAGGTTTAAATTTGCCTGAGTGAACAATCTCCTAACGATTGTCATTACTAGGTATTCATGAGCGAGAGTTGAAAGCCTATGTACCCTTTTCAAATGGCTGCACATTAAGACTCTGTATTGCATAATGTCTACCCTGTCACCTATTCATCTTAGCAGAATTTACTGAGGTTCTAGACCTATAATGTCTGTCTTACCAATAATCTGAACATTATCAGTTCCTTTACTTCCACTCTTCTCATTAAGCCCAATCTGTCCATCTAAAATTTATATACGGTTTCTTTAAAGTGAGACAGCTGTTCTTCTTTTATTCCACTTAAACAAGTGATTAGATTAGTGGGGCAGATATACTATTAACCGGCAGCCGAGAACACCAGGGCTCTTAGCATTGGCAGTTCAATCAGACAAGAAAATGAAAGAGCCGAACGGCATTGTTCACTATGAGCTAAGAAAGATTATGCTAGTGATTGAGGGAAGACTTCTTATTCAAATTCTTTCTAACAAGTCTGGCCCATCAAGATAATGTAAAAGGGGCAGCATGCATAGGCATGAAGAAATGAGTGCCATTACACCATAACGGCCCTACTGAGCAGCAAGCTAATAGCTGGCTTGATAATAGACTGTAAAATAGTTTGTAAGATTCTGACACAGAAAATAAAGACCTCAAACAAATACGACCTCCAGCTACATGTTCCACAATTTACAGCAAAGAACTCTCTGAACAGTTAATTTATTAACCAATAACAATTTGAGATCAATAAAGTACATTCAGACATCTCTACAGCTTTGTACTCTAAAGCATTACATAGTCAACAGAATGTCACATGAGTAAACCAATGGTGAAGCCATTACCGACAATACATTATGGGAATCAATGAAGAGTTAAGTAAGAAATGACACATGACAGGAAGTGCACTTACAAGAAATAATCCATGGCTTTTCTTAACGCCTCAAAGTTGATAATTTTCCTAAAACAGTGCATGTTCTAAAGCATTTTACTTGTTAAATATGACAAATGTCAACAATTACAATGAATGAGTTAAGAAAGAATGTTAAACTATTTCTGCTCTGATGCTGGAAACTACTTCTTCAAATGTAAAAAAATAAATAAGTAAATGAAACAATAAAATGGTCCATCAACAATTATAATTTTTCTTCATTAAAGTAGTGTGCTTTTCTTATGGAGCATCCACTATACAAACCCCTGTAAATTAGCTGTTACTATGGAAACAGCAGCATATTATTAGAACTACTGCATTAACATAAAACTCTGATTTGAATTACAGCCAGGGACTACTATCGAAGCTAATCAATCAGATATGAGAATTCAACAGTAATAAATATTACACCACTGACTGCATGGATGAATGCTTAAATCTGATTTGTCAGAAAGAGGGCATTATTTTTATATAACTGCACATCCCGGTCATTAATTGCACTGGTTTCATGAACTATTGATTTTAATCAATGAGCTCATTCTAATGTTAGTTTCTATAGTAACAGCTCACCCAGGCTTTATAAAACATATTGTTGACATTTAACATTCATGGAAGTAGACTCGGCTGCGGGGGTTTTGGAACAGTCACAGTCGCCCAGTTCAGAAAAATCTTCAGGCTAAAGGTGTTTTCTGCTTCCTGGTTAAAATGGCAAGCCATGTAAACATAACTATAAACCATTCAAATGTGTAAAGCGTCATTCATTAATAAATTAAATGTAATAATTGGCAAATCACTGTGGTATAAGCAGAATGGCGCTCCAGGAATGTGGCGCTCTGCATGTAATGCCCATAGACATAAACACAAGACTGGCTCTACTCAGAATATTGTGTGTATTTGGAACGTGCCGAAATCTGACCAGAGACTTGTTACACTTGTCAACTAATCTTTATACATGTAAATAAGCTGCAGGATTGAGAAATTTTGCTTCGTTTTGTGCTTCATTTTGAGTAATATTATTATACATGCTGGTAAAATGCCATGATACAAGTAAAATTAAACACACATTTGGACTTTTATTTAATTTATTTTTTTCTGGAAAAGAGAATGAATAATAAAGAATGCAGTTATTCTATAGATACAATATTTACAAGTGAAATTTTATTCCTTGCACTTTAGAGATATTATTTCATTTGTTGGAGTGAGTTGAGACACTACATTCAACACTCATCTTACCGGAATGGCAGATTTCAGTCCTTAGCAATATGGCGGCCACATCACATGATGCGAGGGATTTCTCGTGTTTATGTCTATGGTATTGCCGCATTACAACCTCGATTTTTTTCACTAGAGAACAATCTATTTCTTTACATTGGAAGCTTGGTGATACTGAGGCTTGAACCTACAACCTTCTGATCCTTACCAACTAAGCAACCTCTGCCCCATGCAGCATTATTAATATCTTGTTTAAGAAAATTCCATAGATTCTAGCATTGGGGACATAAAATAATCCTAAAAGAGACAAGGTCACAGTACACACTAGACAGGTCTACAGTTGAAAACATCAAGTTACATCAATGCATAAATTCCTAAAATGGCATGAAAGAGAGATTATATAGAAATGGTAATTAATGAGCCTCATTTTTGTGAGGGTTTGTTTCAACTTCATAAACTATCTGCATATTTTTAACTAATTTGTATTTTTTAAACTATCCATTTTGTTTTTTCAGGCCTTTTGGCTATCATTATTTTCCTGCTGTTCTCAGCACTTTCAATAAACCAATCTCACAGCAATGCCAAAGCAACCAGCCAAAGTATTCACTCTATAAGAACTCGATGATGCTGTTAAATTTAAAATTCTCTCTGAAAGGCCAGAAAGTGGCTCTCCCAAAGGCAGTAAGCTACATTCATGTAAATACAGATGGATGGAAATGTTCAAGGAGGCAGTATTGAGCTTTAAACAGCTTAATATAGAACCAGTTCAATGCATTTGATATACTACGTAACTATTACTTTGATATAATATGCATAACATTTCCATTTATTACACAACTCATCTGAACAGTTGATTGATCAGTTAGGTAACCAGACACTTTTATTTATCTGACAGTTACTATGGAGTGCATTATTAATGGAAGCACTAAAATTATTTGTAAATCAATATTAGTAGGCACATAACAAATGGAAAAATGTACAACGAGTAAGTCATTATCATGAAATAAACCCCTTCAGAGCAGTGAGCCATATACAAAACTGGAGGCATTTTGATACATTACAAGCACATACGACATTAAAGTTGCACAGTCACTATATTGGTACTCCCTAGTAACTATCCAACTATGCCAGATATAGGTCACTGTGAATCGCTAATAACACCAGCAATATTGAAACTACGTGCCCACAATATTTTCATGCACATGAAAATTTTACAGACCCTTATTTCTAGGACACAAATAATGAATAAATGCCTTTATTCAAACAGATTACATTCTTCAAGTCATAAATGGGCTAGTACCCATTGTTTAATGAATTTCAGACACATAAAAAAACCTGAGTCACAAAATAATGAGTAATGCATGTTTATTATTGCTGCTTTATTCATTCATTTTCTCCAAAATTCAATAGCACATAGCCAAACCTTTGGTACATGTTTCAATTAAAACGACCAGGACGAAGATCAGGATGGTCTTCCCTGAAATGTAGTTACTATCAATGCATGAGACTGGCTAACAAATGTAGCATATTTTTGAGGTAGTAAATTTTTTTCCCAGGTGGACAAGCACTTTTACTTTTCCCTATAAGTGAGCTAATGAATTTATGATTAGTCTGCCCCAAATTCTTTCTAAATTAAATACCGAACATTAGAAAAATGGAATTAGGCACAAAAGGGCATGGAAGCATCAAAGATTACCTCAGCACATGAAACCCACTCTCATGAATATGAAAATTGGAAAAAACACCTGACCAATCAACTTTTGGGTGAATATGACAAAATAACTTTACATTACTTAACTTACTTAATTAAATAACCAATAGGAAGTGTGTGTGTGTGTGTGTGTGTGTGTGTGTGTGTGTGTGTGTGTGTGTGTGTGTGTAGAAAAGTGAAGTGTAATGGTAGACAGGATGCTATAAGCTGGAGTATTTGTGTGAGTCAGAGCCAGTGGTGCTTCACTCTCGCGCATCAGTCAGTCGATCTCAGTTACAGCCAGAATTGAAAAGCTGTGGTTTCCCCTCTCTCTCACACACTCACTCAGACACACACACACACACACACGTTCAGCAAGATTCAGTACTTGCAGCTGATTAAAGAAAAATAAGGGGGAAAAAATTAATGGGGTTGGAGAGGAACACTGAGATCCATGAAAGCGAGAGAGAGAGAAAATAGTAATCAAAAAACACAAGAAGGTTTACATGGCTATTATTATTCCATTTACCAGGTTATTAAAATGATTAGCACGTTCAATTATTTAGAACATTTATTTCAAATTGCCCTGAATCAGTTTACTCCAGTCTGATTGGGGTGTGTGAACTATCAGTCAGTTTTAATAGGTGTTCAGGCTGCATGTAAGCATTGCTAATAGAATCTAATTTGAATCCTTCTCTTTATAAAATAAACAAGGAAAGGTGATAACAGGTTTATCATATTTGAAAATAATAATAATAATAAAAACAATAATAACAATAAAAAGGAACACCTTCAGTACAGGAATTTTACTGTGATTGATGTCCCCACCAACATTCATGTGGAAGGGTTTAAAAGAATGTTTCTTAGTGCACCATCTTTAAAAATAAATAAATACAATTTTTTTAATTTAAAATTTTTACCATCTCTGAGCAACAACTGGTGACACTTTACTAATATCATTATTATATTATGATATGCTTTCTAGGATGGACCAAAAATATCTGTCAAAAGAACCATTAGTACATATGAAAATTAGTATATACACTACATGAAAAAGGTACAGTCTGGTTGGCCCGTTACTGGTAGACTTTTTTTTAGTGCATGAATCAAAAGTATGGGCAGTCACGGTTTGTGATGGAGTGTCAGCATTACCATGCTTTTAAATGGAAAAATCAGCCATAAAATTCTCACTTTAGTTTGTTTTTCTTGTTTCCATGTAATAAAATGGAACTTACATTTACAGCATTTGGCAGACGCTCTTATCGAGAGTGACTCACAGTTATCATTTTTATAAAACTGAGCAACTGAGGGTTAAAGGCCTTGCTCAAGGGCCCAACAGTGGTGATAGTGCGAAACCTTTGGATCACTAACCCATCACCTTAACCACTAAGCCACCACTGCCCACTGCGGAACTTTAAATGAGTTTAAAAACACTTATGATGCACGTTTTTCTAAAACTGAATGAGTTTCAAAAGCCGCCATTAATTACACAGGACTTATGGATTGTGCATAAGACCTAAACTGACCTGCCTCTGTAAGGGTTAAAGTATGTAAAAATTGAATCTGTAAAAATCTTGATTTAGTTAGCTTTGTATGTTCCTGTGTAACTACTAAAGTAAGTATTTACCTCAGGCTGGGTGGATTGAATAGTCCCAGAGACCGGACTATTCAGCGATGCCCACCTTGCCTTCAGCACATGAATGGTAATTAACAATACATTAATTTTTTAGGATGATAAGCAAGAGTAAAGGTAAAGCTTGCTGGGTTTTCACACCCAAACCGACTAGCTCATCAGGCTGGAACTTATCTTGGTTTCTGTAGGGTGAAGCGACTGAGTTTAACTCGCTAGTCCATCACAGGTTATCTTCCCAGTATTTTTACTAGTACCCATTTTATACTGCTGGGTGGACAGAGACACACTTGTGGTTGAGACCTCGCCAAGGGGTCTTAGCTCGGTGAGGTCCAACAGGAATTCAAACCTACGATCTCTCATTCATGAGCCCAGCACCCTAACCACTACATCACCAGACCAAGGAGAGGCTGACTGAGGGACCAGACACACACAGAGATACAGAATGTGAGCTGTGTCCTCCTTTTGAAACTCAAGTCTAGAGTGTTGGTGGATTAGCCTGGCATCACGATCAGCTCTGTTTTGTATATTTCCTCCGCTCTGTCAAACCCAACACAATCCATTACACACTCTCATGAATTCAGGTTTTATTCAGTGTACAGAATTCCTATGATCGAGATTCTGCAGAAATGAATCACAAACCCCCCTAGCAGCAAATACGAGAAATACACAAGACAACCAAAGTGCATCTGATTATGCCCGAAGCTTGATTTTTAGACCCAGCAAAATTCTGTCAGAATCTATTCTCCGATGAAATATCACAGGCTGTCCCCATGACAACAAAGATTCTCTCGCTTCAGACAAACAGTCATGGATCTAATTTGACTCAAACACCCCCCCTTCCCCCCCAATATTTCTGAGCAATATTGTCCTTTAAACCACTTTGGGGACTACTTAAAAAACCTTAAAATCATTTGCTCTCTTGGATTAGCAGCGATTTGTGAGCCATGGCATTATGGGTAATCTTACCTGTGCTATCAGTTGGAGGAAGGACTCCAGGGATGAGCTCATGGCCAGAAACCATGATATTGGGTGGGAGAAGGTGCATGATGGGATTGAGGGCAGGATGCGGCTGGAGAGAATAGAGCAGCTGAGCTCCCTCTATCGCTGACAACACTGCATTCACTGTTTATAAAAAAAAAAATTGTGAAGATTAATAAACCTGACCTCAAACTTTCATCTTTCCTCCTAGTGTTAAAGGTGCCTATTTACTGGTGAAAAGCCTATGTGCTTTATTTTTCATTATTAGTTCATTTTGGCTGAATACCAAGGTTTCCTAGTGAAACCTCCCCATCTCACAGGCTTGTTTTGGTTCTGTGTCTGTTTACAATAACACTAACCAGACTGTAAGAACAAGCTTACACATGCAGGATAACTTGGCAGCGCAACACTGATTCATAGACAGTGAAAAATACTCAGATCACAATCAAGTGTTAAGAAATAAAAGGCATACAATTTCAAGAGACCTAAAAAGAAGGCAATGCTTACTAATATGTTCATGCATGTATAGTAGTAAACAAATGGTTTCAGAAAGACATTGTGGTTGATTTCAGTTTATACATGTTAAATGCACAGGTACATGTTAAAGACTGGTCATCTAGGGTGTACTGTACAGCTTCAGTCACTTTACCTACATTTAGCTTTAAAAGCTTTTGGGCTTCGACAGACACCTCATTGCTCTATTTTTACAAAAAAATAAAAAAATTTAAAAACCTGCGCTGCATTTAGGGTTTCTGACAAGAAACCAGGACATTTTTTTAGCCATCCTTAATGTAACCTTTTAGAGTACAAGTCAGTACTGGTAGCTGACAAAAAATTATTTTTGATGTTGCCAAAATCCCTGAATTGTGCCTTAGGTTTCAATGTACAACAATGAATTACAAGTACAATTATCGTATATTTATCAGTACGAGTACATTTATCAATGTTTTAAATATCTGTGGGAGCCAAACAAACAAATAAAAAAAAATCTCTCTTTTACAAAAGCTGTTTTTTGTTTTAAATACTGGTGTGTATGTCCATGGCACACCTGATTTGCATTTGCTGATGCCCAAAAACCCCATAAAAAGTTGTGAGTCACTTCTTTGCAAGGTGTGCACACAGACGGGTTTGAGCGTCTTTGACAACTGTCATCAGGCTACTCATCAATACCCAAAGCCAATTAACATCAACATAGAGATGCACAGACTCAATTTATTAGCTAAACACAGTGAAGCATGGACACAGGAAGGACACGAGAAAGGACAAGGGACAATCCTCCAAAATGAAGTCGATGAGTTAGTTCTATACAGCAATGCATGGAGACGGGACAGACACAGGACAACCATCCAAGTCATATCCCATACCTATGGTGTGACACTATTAATACTTTTTTGTACTTATTATTTAAGTAATATTATTAAAAATGATATATAGTATATTAAATAAAAAAATAAACATCTGTTTAATAATAATAATTTTTAATAATGTTTATTTAATAAGGTTTACGTAATGCGCTGGTGGTAAATTCTGTATGGCAGATGCTCACTTATCAGTTGATCACTTTTCAGAAATCATACACAGAATGAGGTCGTGCTTGAATCTTTGATTATTTTCAGGCAACTCTATAAAGTAGGGATGAATGAATTCAAGCTGTGTATGTGTGTGCCTCAAGAATGCAATCAAACATGTGCCCCTCATTATATGCTCTTCTCGCTGGTTATAAAACTTCTTCAGGAGCAAACATTGGTTGCTGAGTCACAGCAGTGCAAAAATAATTACGAGGCTTAAAGTCCAGCACATCAACCCAAATTCCACTCAGCTCTTCATTTTCATTTTGTGATGTGAATTTGAGAGACTTACAACCACTCTGTTTTATCAAGTAGTTACTGAATGTAATACTTAATTTATGCTTGATGCAGGGTGCATAGTCAAAATGGCAGAAGTGTGCAGTGCCTTTCAATAATCAGAAGGCAACTTATTAAGTAGGCAAGAACTATATGAAAAATATATGAACACTTACAAGACTTCACTAAAGTACAGACTGAGGTGAAAACTGTACAACGTGTGGGGCTTCACAATAAACATAACACCAAAGTTTACAGTAGAAACTTTTAAAAACTATGTATAGAATATAAATAAGAAATTGTCCATGTCATCTTTTCTGATGTCGATCCCTAAGCTTTTCTCCACCAACATGCCTGTTTTCTAGCCAAGGTTTGTCCTTAAATAAATATAGCTAACGGATGTAAACTATACTTGTCTAGGGTTAAGCCAGAGACAAGCTGAACCTACACTGCATTGACAAAAGTATGTGGACACCATCAGACCCATATGTGTTTCTTCCCAAAACTGTTACCACAATGTTAAAACCATACAGTTGGTTACGATGTCATTATATGCCATAGCATTAAAACTTCCCTCCTCAGTACCAAAAGGCTCCGATGTGTTTCAGCATAACAGTACTCCAGTGCACAAATTAAGCTTCATGTACGCAGGTTTTGGCAAGAATGGAGTAAAAGAACTCGAGGGGCCTGTACAGAACCCTGGCCTCAACCTCACTGAACACTTTTGGGAGGTACTGGAAGGCTGAGCCCAAGCCAGGTCTTCTTACTCATCGTCAATCCCAGTCCTCACTAATGTTCCTGTGTCTGAATGGGAAATGTTCACAGTAACACAAAAACAAAGCAGGGATGTTCAAAACGAACATATGGGTGTGACGGTCAGGTGTTCATATCATGTAACTTGTGCCAAATTGTTTACAGTATAATCTACTTTATATGAATGACCTCAAAACATTCTCCATTTACCATGACAAAATGAGAAGGCGCAGCTTTCAGATTGGAAAAACTGAGATAAGATGTTCATAATATTAAGTGAGGGAAGGGACGAGGCTCCCAGAAGATTCAAAGCATGTGTGCACCTGTCAATCAGTCCAGATTCATATGTCAACTGTCTTCTCTTCCATTTTATTTATTTATTTAACATATTTTGAGTGATAACTTACAGTAATGACTACCCATATTAAAATTCAGAGATCGCAAAAGAAAAAAACAAAAAACATAAAAACAAAGCCTGTCTACAATCAGATGATTCAGGTCTCTGAATAAATAAATAAAAACACGAAGGGCCAAACTGCTTCCCTGACTAATATTCATCTCTCATTTTGAGGACATTGTGTTCATTTTATGAAAAAAACTGTTTATATATTGTTTCGCTCAACAGATAAACTGATAAATCTGATTTTATAGATGAACAGAATCCATGCTGTGTATAAAATGAAGTAGGTAAAAGAACAACTGCCCTCGGAGAGCACAAACCTCCACCAAGCCATAAAAAACAAGTGAGCTAGCTGTACTGTTCCTCTCACCCAATTGCAATTTAAAGTATTTTATATTCTTATATATTATTATTATTATATATTCCTAGTTTACATATTTTAAAATTGTAATAATATTTTTAAAATTTCACTGACTTAATTATTTTGCTATTATTATTAGGTTTGGGACCAAAGGATGCTGGCAGGGGGAGGACCTGAAGTGCTCTTGAGCAAGACTGAAGTGCCCTTGAGAAAGGCACCTAACCCCCAACTGCTCTCCAGGCACCATCATGTGGCTGCCCACTGCTCCTGTATGTGCTCACTTTGGATGGCCAGAGCCAAATTTCCCTTGTGGGATTAACACAGTATATCAAAAAAGAAAAAAAGTCTTTAAAATTTTAAACGAACATCCTTGAGTAATCACCTACCCATAAGCAAAAAAATAAAAAATAAAAAAAGTCTTGACCGGAAGATACAGACAGACAAACCCACACCCATGAAAACAGAGTCTCCTTGGTGGTGGCAACAATGCAAATGTTCTGTGTATGTAGTTAACTGATGTATTTACCTTATAATTAGCTTTAGCGAGTAATTATGTAACATATTTAAAGTGATAAAAATTGAAAATCAGTAGTGAATGTGAGGTTTCCTGTTCAGGTAAAACGCTACCCAGTCAGGCATCTATGTGTGAAGGATTTGTGTACACAAGGCAGACAGCTTTGTTCCATTACAGTTATTCCACATGGCTACCCATCCTTTAGATTTGATTTTGCTCTGAGAAAACTTTTTGATCACAGGTATCAACAACAAGCATACCTGGATACATTTAATCATGAAAAACTCACTGCACAAACTATCATCCAGTCATTAAACATCCACCGTTAGCTTTACAGCAGTCTTAGCAAGACACCAGTTTTTAAGGCAAGTACCTCAATTCACTTTGATTCCATTGCAGCTTTAAACCCCTTCACAAATTGCAGGTGATTTTATTTATTTATTTAACTGTTGTACGAATTTAGCAGAGCTACAACAGAAGAGACAGTCATAGGTTTGTGTGAGATAAATTTGATAGCTATGTAGTTGCCTTGACATATAAAATGAGTTGTACGTCTTAATTGTCAAGACAAATTGGACGATGTTCATATGAAAGTAATATGACATTTGCCAGATTAAAAACCTTCTATTATATTCCTGGGATGATCAGTTAAAGTATGACCAGCATATGTATGTTACATGTTGTACATACGCATTTTCGTAAAAGTGTCATACAATAAAGAGTGTATATAAGCAAGTCCCGTGGGTTTAATGTAGGACAATAAGTACAATTCTGTGAACATCTAACTACCCAAAAAAGGGTCCGAAATTCATGTCTATTGTAATACAGCAGGTCTAAGATATGGACCTGATATGAGACAAATTTGTTCAAAACTCTGTGATAAGGGTCTACGAGGCCAGTTTCCATCAACAAATGAGTTTCATATGACACACCCACAACTGTTCTAGGTATTTATTTCAATTTTCTGTTGGGGCTCGGTTCCATACCTGTTGTGCGACTTACGAGAAAGGGCCTTAAATAATCAACCTGGATTTAAATCAGAAAGAGTCATGGCACAGACAAACACCTGAGAAAACCTTGAGAGGAAAGCAAAGAGGAAGCAGACTCAGTACGGAATCCTTTGTGAAACCTGACAGTGGAATTATAAATCATTACAGGTGTAGGGGAGTTTTTAAAAAGTAATAAGAGAATTGGTAAGGATGTCCCTTGGTGTGTAAAGAGAACTGGGATGAGCACAAGAAAGCATTTATGATTACACCAGCAGATTTCTGGGCATAAACCTGACTTTGGGAAGAATGAATCGTAAATGTATTCACGGGGGACCATCCAGAGCAGTAGAGGGTGAGTCATGAGTGCAGACGCTCAGAGCAGAGGTAGAGTATCAGGATGAAGAGCATCATGTCTTTGGAGGTTTACTCATCCATGGTACAGTGAAAATCTTTACCGGTGTTTCATTTCCACCACTTTACCACCCATCTCCACATCTTGCAGAAGTCTGATGTAAGACTTTCAGCTGTTATGTAAACAGAGACCAACCTCACAACCTACTCCATCTCAGACTAACGTCAGAAGGCTTACTGCTGGATCTGCATAGGTGTATGTGTTTGTATCCTGAAAGGGATCTTGATAGGGATGCATGTCCTTACAAGGATTGCAATATATATTGCCTGGCCACAAAAGAGAAAAAAAAAAAAAAAAAAAAAAAAAAAAAAAAAAAAAAAGCCCCCACCCCCCTTTTCCTGGAGAACATTTAACCTTCATCACAGCCTGCA
>JBCNYH010000015.1:10467347-10496692 GCA_039654325.1 Tandanus tandanus
AGAGGGAGAGAGAGAGAGAGAGAGAGAGAATTTTAGATTCTATATCAACTTACAACATTTATAAATTATAAATTTAGAAATATTGTAGACCAATCTGCATTTTGGGGTGAACAATTTCTATTAGATAGATGGGCTCTAACTAATATTAAAGGTTTACTTAATTACTAGCCCCCCTCTATAAAAGTTGTACTCTGTTAAGTTTTAGCATTGAATGACCTGCGAAAGCTTTAAGGAGAATGTATCAAACAATTAATTTAAGCCTTACATGCAAGCATTCATGGCCTAATGTACAAGTTAGAATTTTAGGTCGACGGTAACTGAATATATTTTCGGAGGTAGTCGATCAAATTCGAGGTAAATGGTCCGTATTTGCGATGTTGGAAAAAGTTTTGGACCTACTCAATATTTGTTGCTCAAATACGAGCAAACAGCTTCGGAAGCAGTTCGGTCCTTTTTGTTTGTTTGGAATGGCTCAATCGACGGATTTTTACACATCACGCAAATCCGCCCCTTTTTTACAAAGGAAAAACCCGCGAAATGATGCACAGGTCATGCGTATCCACCTCTTCTATTTCCGGCAGCAGTCCTGTGCGCATCCATTCGTTTTAAAAAAAAATCTGCATATTTCCTATATGCAACGTGCCTCTTGCCATCTCACACACGTATTATAACAATATAATATTTCTAAATATTAATGGTTGTTCTGGTCTCAAGCTGCTTTTCACAATAGACAGAGGAACATGCATCTCAGCTCTGTTCCATTTACGCTAGGATCTGATTCTTTGGGATGTATTACAGGGGGCATATGGGAAATATATATAGACCATGCAGTAATCTATTTCGGTATTTTTTTATTTACTTTTCCTGGAATAACTAGTTCAACTTGGATTTCCCACATAATATCTCCTCTGATATAATACGGGATTTTCCCTTATCAGCGCGAGTTGGAAAGCTGATCTAGTCTGTTATGCGTGTCCAAAATTAATAATAAATTCCCAGGTTTAATTATTCAAAACCTCTAACAGGTAATTATCCTCCTATCTGACATGGAATGAACGCATCATACAGGAAGGTGCAAGTTTTTCCATGCAGCTATGAGCTGCACTCTCTCACACACACGGCCGTGTTTTAGATTCAAACCAATAGTGCAGGCTGAAATAGCGGCTGTCCCATAAACCAAAGCTGAGCATGTATATATATGCATATATGATGGAATGCACAACTAATTCAACCGGACCCACTGGACTCGAGACAATCAAATGGAGGTTACATGTAAAATATACAGAGAAAAAAAGTGAAAAAAGTCATTAAAGAAAGCATTTGGATTTGTTTTATTTACATTTTAATGGCAGGTTCAATATAATACATAACCCACAGCCAGTGTAGGGTCACGTGATAATTAATATTAAAAGGTTTTCGATGAGACCGCGCATTTTTTCGGCCAGCCGACACTGGGGAAAAAATAAAAAATAAAAAAAAGTTGCACTATTTCACCTTATTTCGCGGCAATATCGCTTACATGTGAGTCAGCCCTTATTGTGTTCATTATGGCTAACATGATCATGGTCAACTTTATATTCCATTTTGCCAAGATGTGCTGGCCTATATTGTTGTGAAAAATAAGGGATTTTGTAACACAATCAATGTGCAACAATATGTCACCTATGGAATCATAATAGATAAGCAATGTTGTAATCTCACACCTGTATATGAAGCTAGAGAAAAGCATAGCTCTGTCCCCAAGTCAGCAGACTCATCTAGTTTGTGAATAACCAGAAGTTAACCAAAACTTAAAACAACTCAGTGAAAACTAGCTGTCAAAAGAAGAAACTACAAAAAAAGTATCCCGGATCTCCAACATTTACCATACATAGGACCGACAGTTGCCAAAGGCTGGATGTTATTATATTATTAATTTTATACTTGCAAAGGGCAAGTGGCTGGGCAGGACTGCTCAAACAGGAAAAAAGACACTAACTAGTGTCGCAATCTGGTTAACTAGTTTTTACCTAATCTGAACAATCACTTGCTTGCTAAATAACACATCTTCACTAAAAGTCTGAACAATATTAAATACTGACATTTACTGAGGTCGATTCATGTCCTGAATTAGCATCGCAAGGCTAGTTTGATGTCCATTCCATCACCCACCCAACATCACAATGATTCAGGTTAAATCTGTAATGAGCTGTTTTCTTACAGATTATATTAGTCAAATTGTGAAATAGATTATGCAAACATAAAAACACATGCAAACATAGCTACCAAATATATACCAAAATCATAAAAGAATAACTTTCTCTTGTGTCTCAGTGTAATAATGCTTTACAATCCTTATTCTAACCCTAAACCATGCCTATAATATTATTAGAAATCTCTGTGTGCCTTCTTAACACCACTATCCTGTCCATCAAAGGTAAACAAACAGCTTAAAACCTAATACCAATGAAAGCATATGCTTATTTTTAAATGAAAAGACTTTTCATAACAATGCCATCAATAAATCATTAAATAGAAGAGCATTAAAAAAAGGTTGCAGCACAGCATACTAATGGGGACACATTAAAATGCCATCGAGTGCAGCAATGGCAGTTTTGCCATCATGGAGTGAGAGGGATTATTGGAAAGCTGCACTGCTGGTGACAGGGTAATTAAAGCAAAGAAGGGCATGTTGGACTACACTGTGTTGGTGCTGTAATAAAAAGTGTGCTCATGTTGTGTAAAGGGAAGACAACATTACATGGCAGTTCATCCTCCAGTACATGTTTTGACGATGGTGGTAAAGAGCTCCGTTTAACACTTCAGTCCAAGGTGTCAGAAACTTTACTCTGAGGTTACTTTAAGGTTCATAGCATATGATTACATCATTTTCAGCTTCAGTAAAGCATTCAGTGAGCCACTAAGCCGTGTGTACGTGGGCTGGGACATAATTGAAGATTCCACGCCCATCAGAACGTTTCATGGTAAGATATGGTACTCAGTCAGAAATATCTGGCAGTGACTATTAACTTGAGGACAACTGAACCCAAACCAAGCCAGTAAAATAGTCTCTATAACAGGCATTCAAGCCTGTACAAGACTTACTTAGGATGACTTGCTGGACATCACATCACTTCTTCCCACCATTTAATTTTCAAATGTGCGAGCCCATTTATATTGAGAGCTCCATACATTACAACCCTACTATAATATTCCTCTTTTCATAGCTATCATTGCTGACCTAAAATACAAGGATACAAGTACATGGCAGGATGTATCCTGTTTATTTACACACACTTCATGGTATGGATTCCACAAGGTGTTGGGAACGTTCCTTCAACATAATGGTCCATTTTGACATGAACATACCCCATAATTGCTTTTGTCAACAGCATCTCTCATCTCATCCTTTATTAGGATCATGGGCAGGATGGAGCCCATCCTAGCCGACTCCAGACGAAGGCAGTGTACACCCTGAACAGCTCACCAGACCACTGGAGGGCAACACAGACATATAACCAACCACACTTGCATTTCCATCTAGGGGGCACTTGAGAATATCCAATTAGCCTAATGTCGTACCTTTGCACTGTATGAGGAAGATCACCCAGATGAACCCATGCGGAAAACATGCAATCTCCACACAGAGACACTCTTGCTGGGCACGGGACTCGAACCCAGGACCTCCTTGCTGTGAGGTGGAATTGCTAATCACTATGCCAACATGCCACATGTTTACAGCATATGCATGATGCAAATCTCTCATACTACCACATCCCAAATGTGTTTTACAGGATTCAGAAGCGATGACCAGGAATCCTGAACCCATTGCAAAAATTCATACAACCAGTTTGAGATGACTTGACATTTTGTGTTGCATTATCATGATGGAATTAGCCATTATAAGATTAGTAAATTATGGCCATAAAGTGATGTACAAGCTCAGCAACAATGCTCTGAAAGGCACTGGCATTTAAACAATGCAATTATATTTAATGAGCTCAAAGTAGGCCAAGAAAACAATCATACACCATTACACCCCCATCAAAAGCCTGAATGGTTGAATCAAGGAGGGCTTGAGCCATGGATGCGTGCTGGTAATATGCATTATGATCCTACTATCTGCATCAGAACTTTGGACAGTACATTATTAAAAGCCCATAACAACTAAAAACGAAAAATGCCTTCAAATCCAACTAACAAAGCATGCAGGCCTAATCACTTCCACTCATTGCGTGATAAAAAAAAACAAGGTCTTTTCACCAAAGCTATTCTAAATTCTAAAACATTATACTCAAACTGCACAGCAAGGGCACTCTTATTATTGATAATACCCATTGTAAGGTCTATCCTACTCAGCATGATGTTTAATTGAATAGTTCATCCACAATATGTTTGCTAGTATCTCAAAAGTCTTTTCAAGGGTGAATATCAATAGCTCAAGGATCAAATTGTCCTCCATTCATAAGGTTTTCCACTAACTCGGCTAATCTGAAGTCTGCATTTATGCTGCTTGCTCAACCTTCAATTTAGGTTTTAACTTCAGACTTTCGTTTCCCTTAAAGATCATAAACTTTTTGGAGGACAAGAAAGAATATGGGTTGTATACAAGATAGGTGAATTCTCATATCTGATTGGCCAGAAGCTGATCTGACCGTAGTGCCGGCTGTAACCCAAATCACAGGTTTATGTTAATGCTCTTGTTCAGATACAATGTATTTTCTAAATAGTAACAGCTAATTTCCAAGAAATGGGATGATAGGTATTTTATACAATCTAAAAAGGCTGAGGCCTTTCTGTGTGAAGTTTGAATGTTCTCCCTGTGCTTATATGGATTTCCTTTGGGTGCTTCGAGCTCCTCCCACAGTTCAAACACATGCACAGAAGGTCAACTGCCCACTCTGAATTGCCAATATGTGTGAATGTGAGTGTGAATAGTTGTTTGTCTGTGCGTTAGTCTGACAATAGACTGGCAACCTTTTCAATACCTCAACCCCAAGCGAGCAAGGATTGGCTCCAGTGTTCCCAGGACTCTAATAGGATAAACAGTACAGATGTGTGTGCTGCAGCAGTTAATATACATTATATACATAGAACTGAACATGGATAGCTTATATTAAGGTAGCAGCGAGGGACGATTGTACGCCCCCTGCAGGTGAAGAGGAGTCAGGGAGCAAAAGCAGGTATCATAATGAGTTTTTAGCTATGTAAAATCACTGGTACTATTTATATATCTTTTTGTGTGTTCTTGCAGATAGGCCAGTGACCACAGAGAGAGCTGTTTGGAGTTGTGTGCCTGTGTGTGAAGAACAGGTCTTCACCAAGTGTTGGCTAAAATAGGCTTCAGCCTCCCCTCAACCCTTATAGGACTAAGAGGTTCAGCAAATGAGTGAGTGAGTGAGTGTGTGTGAGTGAATGAACTGTTTACCTTTCTGAGTCTTCAGTATCCCATACCTGGGAATGGTAACAATGATCAAACACA
Organism: Tandanus tandanus; assembly: GCA_039654325.1. Taxonomy (NCBI): domain Eukaryota; kingdom Metazoa; phylum Chordata; class Actinopteri; order Siluriformes; family Plotosidae; genus Tandanus; species Tandanus tandanus. Next base: position 10,472,809 of record JBCNYH010000015.1, read on the forward strand.
AATGCACCCACAATTTGAATAAATGGTGTGTGCGTGTGTGGGCAGCATGGCTCTGATTGTTTTGCAAGAGCTCTGATGACTGCTGCAGGCTCATGTTTACTCTGACTTTGGCATTTCCACTTGTATGCTGAGGCCTTGAAAGCTTACACCTTGGTTTTGTTTATTTTAGTGGGAATTGAAGCGTTTTGTTCTTTATGATGTTGAAATCAGAAGTGTGGCCTTGTCCCATATACCAGACATCATTGTGTGCACTTCAGGATACCTCAGTCGAGCAAACAAGAAACGCAGCACTCCTAGTTGATGGCCTGGCATTCCAATTGCTAAAATTTTTTAGACATAACAAGTGAACAAAGTGAAGCGCTACAAGCAGTGCTACATACAGAGCACAGCACTACCAAGATGACAGCGGGGTTTAATTAATTACATTTTGAACTACTGGGTTCAGGACTAGCTGGATTTTTGAAATATATTTTAAAGTTTATAATGTGATCCCTCAATAACATCCTTTAGGTCAAATAAAGTACTACAGCTACTGTATTAGGGAGTTTATACTGTATATTGCTAATAAACTGCACGTTATTCTCCTTTACAGAAGTTATAATCCAGATGCCTAAGTAGTCTGAATCGTGTTTTAATGTAGGTAAGTGTTAGTAATTTTGCAGAAGAATCACTGACTCTTAAACAATATGCAATCCAGTTTTGGTCTGCTGATTGTCCAACAGTGAATGCTCCAGGCAGAAAAGTCAGATGAAGCCCCAGGTTAATGATACAGAAAAACTGCTGACTGCCAGGGAGCACGGCTCAAAGTCAGGCCATTACTAAGAATCAGCACGCTCTCACACACACTCGTAGTCCAGACACACCTGGAGCCTCATCTACGTTGACAGGAGGAAATGGTTTCACTGAGCTTACTACATGGGAAAATTGTAAATATGCCAATCTTCCTAAGTAACAGGTAAACAAAAACTGTTTAAAAAAAGCAATAATAAAAACTGAACAAAATAATTTACTTTAAAATGAAATACTTTAAAATTTAAGACATCTTGGGTATGCATATGTGTGTGTGAAGCACTGAAAGGTCTTCTGAGGTTTATTTAATCAAATTCGTCCACAACATCAGGTACAGAAGAAGGCCTGACTGTATCAATGATGTCATTTCAATGTTATAAAATCACTGGGCTGGAGGCTGGAGCCCATTCCAGCCGATTCCAAGCAAAGGTGGGGTACACCCTGTACAATGCGCCAAAGGGGCAATTTGGAACAGCTAATTAGCCTTATGCATTTGTCTTTGGCCTGTAGAAAGAAACCTGTGTACCTGGACAAAATCCACACAAGCACGAACATAATATGCAAACTCCACACAGAATCCCCCTCGTCAAGCAAAGGGCTTGAACCAAGGACCTTGTTGCTTTGAGGTGGAAGTGCTAACCACTATGCCATCATTCCTTCTTCTCTGATACCTGTCTCAAATTATCAGAATAATCCTATACTTGGGGTATATATGGGGTATAATACTTGGGGTTAAGCCCTGTGATTTTGTTTTGAAGATGACACTTAAAGGAATTTTAATGGATTAAAGTGTGATATTGACCTGACATTTTAAATTGGATGGTTAGCACCAAGGAAATAGTATTTAGGTTCTAATCTTGCATCTTTGTCTTAGATTACATTAGCCTAGAAAGTCCAACAAAGCTGTTCATTGTTGATTAGCAAACCTAGCTAGCTAGTGGTCCGTATTGTCAACATTAGCAACATTAAAGGGTTGTCATTATTGCTAACATCACCACACAAAATGTTATAATTTATCACTCACATCTGACACTATTATTGTGGGTTACCTTCAACTACCTATAGTTAGAGGACCAAATATAACATTCAACTAAAGCTCAGTCTGACCATGCAGATTTCCTCCAGTTCTCCAGTTTCCTCCCACCTCTGGAAAATATGCCATTAGGTGAATTAGCTACTGTAATAGTACTTGTCCATGGCTTGGCAAACTGATGATAAAAGATGCCCATGTTTTCGCTATAACCAGCAACACGCCACCGCTCTCATATGTAATTACAATTACTGAATCAGGTTCCAATTCTTGGCCATGTTCCTCATGATCCCCACCGAGCTAAAAAACAGTGCAGACCACTGACTGGTCAAACACAGCCATCAGCATCCTGATTTATGCCTTTGGCTGGAATTGGTTCTTCGTCAAAGACTCTCAATCTTTCTAAAAGTCCCTTTTAAGTAGACAGCAATTTAAATAATTGAAGTTGTGTTAAACAGCGATTTAATGGCTCAGATTCATCTTTATCTATTTACCCAGGTAATGTTTTCTTATCACTGTTTAGCCTGATCTTACATTTCCTCTGCATTATCCAATTAAAGTGCTTTATCTTCTAGTTAAGGCAACTCCCAAACAGCTTGCTATTCACATCCTATTGCACCCTAAATAGGTGTAAAGATAATAGAACGAAAGCTATACCTAGGACCCTTACACATTAATATAGAGTGACATTTTAGTTTCATACCCAGAAAATGCATAACTGCTTTCACTCACTTCTCAAAGTATCACTGTTAGTTGAAAATATATTTCAGCCCATGTCACAAGCACGCACACACACACAAAACATACGCAGAGCCCTGTGTTTACATTCACTAGCGAGCCAAGGCAAACTGCACTGTTTGGTTGAGACGAGATATAAATTGCCCGTTAGTGTGAACAGCATGTGAATGCATGTGTGCATGGTGCCCTCTGATAAAACACTCCCATACAGGGTGTACTCCCATCTCAAATGAGGGAATAAATCAGGGACAAGCTTCAGGTCCACCACAACCCTGACAAGCATTAAGTGCCTCCTGAAGCTGACCAAATAAGCAAATGAATGAAATCTTGTTTTTTGTTCATTTCACATCCATGAAATGTACTCTAGGAAATAAATACAATACTCTGTTCACAATTCCTCTTGCCTCATGCCTCTTTGCACATGAGAATAAATCAGGAACACAGGGAGAAGAAGCAAATACAGAGAGTAGGATACTCTCTCAATCCCATAATCCTTAGATGGGGCCAGCTGAGCGCTGGAGAAGGGAAGCGGACTGAATTGTGCACTCTCCAGGGCAATACGGTTTATCCTTTATTCTTCCCAGGAGTGCAATCATATTTACATTCAGATAAGGATGAACACACCTACACAGAAGTTGCACAATACTGTTTGGTATATGGGTGAGAAAGACAAGAAGACAGTCACTGAGAAGAAGAACTGAGTAAAGGTCATTAGAGGACATCAGAAGTCCTAGATGCAAATGTCACCATCTTAACAGATTCGGATTCCTTCATCTTTGAACAGGGCATAACACCCTGGTTTCATATTGTCTGTGCAAGAGAAAACCTTTATGGTGCAGCTGTTCTCTGGGATGTTTACTCTCCTGGGAGCTGAATTATCGATCGTGTAAGAAGTCCGTCTGCCCAGCACATATATAATTGAAGTTAGTCTTCCCAGCTTGCATGGAGGAAGCTGGAGAATTACTGTAGTCACAAAGCACTTCCAACAGCACATGGACAGTATGGATTTTGTCATGTGGGTTAAGCTCAGATGTCTGGGTGTGTATTGACAGGAGGAAAGACGAAGGGCATCAGACAAAGGATCAGCATCAGACACACACATGGCGCCCCTCACAACATAATGGCAATTTGTTTTTAAAGTGATACTACAGTGGTTTTCAGTCCAATCTATATGTACCAGAAATCTAGAATGTAAGTGTACATGAACTCCCACATTCCTTTACTGAAAAAAGAACCAATAACTCCAAATGTTTTTATAATGGAAATCAAATGTGAGATTCATAAATTAAATGCAATGAGTCACATGATGAAACATCACAAATTGTCCATATCAACAATATATTTAATTTAATAAATCAGTGTCTCTCTATAAGGGAAAATCAAAAGACGCACACCAGAGTCCTTTACGATATACGGAAGGAGGGCCTGACCTTTGATGGATGGGTTTACTGCGGGACCTATGGAAGGCCGAGTGGGTAGTCCATTCTAGTAAGTGAATGCTGCATTAGACTAAGCCATGGCTTGTTCTGTTCAATGCTTGTGAAAGGATAAGGTTGAGCAATTTCCTTTAAGGTTGAAACTTGTCATCATTTGTTTAGGTTTGGGCAATTACTCACTCATCTCATTTGCTGAACTGCTTAATCCTAAATATTAGTGTCACAGGACAGCTGAGCCTATCTTAGCCCACACTGGGCGAAGGTGGGGTACACCCTGAACAGCTCGCCAGAACATCATAGGGCAACACATACACACAACCATTCACACTCACACCTCGGAGCAATTTGCTAACCACTACGCCACTGTGCCGGGTTTGAGCAATTACATAAGGATTAAATTTTTTTTTTTTAAAGTTAAAGTTAGCATGATGGTACAGTACTTGCTGTATACACCGCAGCGACCTCACAGCTCCAAGGTTTAATTCTGAGCTCAGGTTACCATCTGTATTTAGCATTTCCACATGTGTTCCTATGGAATCCAATTTCCTTCCATCTCCAAAAAAAACATTCTAAGAGCTGAATTAGTTACAGTAAATTCCCCTGGTGTCAATGAGTGTGTGATGTATTCCTTAGCACAGAATGATGGTGAACTTACCCTGCATTTTAAGTTCTGAGTATACAGTCAGGCTAAAATGCTGTATTTTCGTTTAAACCTAAAGTGGATGTGGCCGTCTTTCTTCTTTATCATCATTTTTATTACCTCTGCCACAAAATAAAGTTTTATTGAAGGTATTGTAACCAACAGCATTTGTCTGTCACTTTGTCTGTGAACAAAATCCTGACCCTACCCATACAAGGACTTTCACCAAACTTGGTAAGGACACTATGCAACCGGAGTCCCAGAGAGGATTTGATTTTGGAATGTCGAGGTCAAAGGGCAAGGTCAGAGCAAGGTCACATAATTTAAAAATAAAATTGCTTATATTGGAGAACCAAAGTTACATAAACCCACAGATGCAATGAAGGACACAAAGGAAACCACATGCACACTTTCAAATGGAACGTTGTCCTTTGGCCTTGAGTAACCTTAAAATGTTAAAATCAAGACTATAATAACTGACTCTTATAACTTTGAAACGAGTACCGGCAGACATGAAGTTACTATGGAACATTAACAGGAAACCATTCATGGCCTTTAAAATGGGATAATTACCCTTTAACTTGAGTAAATTGAAAGGTAAAATTCAAGTTCACCGGATTTTGAGCACTTGCACCTTCAAAATGAGTGTGGAGAGACATGCAATTGATAGAAAACCATGTATGGACTTTCAAAAAAGATGATTACTTTTCACCTTGAGTGACCCTGAAAGGTAAAACCTCAGCCTTCTTGTAAATCCTTCAATTGATTCACTAATTTATCTATGCTGTGTGGCAGAGGCAAACAGTGGAAAGCAAACAATCCCAAAACTGTCAGCAGCATCCATAAATCCTGGCTCTGTTCCTCAACCTTAGTTACATCACTCAAGTTCTTAAAGATGAGCATTGGACTGGTTTCCAATCCAGCCCCACCCCCATCTGCCTGTGATATTTTCTAGCACATTTAGTTGGTTGAATTTTTACAAATAAACAGAAAACAAGCATGCTGATTCAATCCACCCAAGAGGCTGACCAGGCAGTTACTAAGGATAAATAAATATACGCTAGTCTTGACTTGGCTTCTGTGCTTCAGATGTGACCCCTCATTCATGTCAAAGAAAAAAACCTCCATTCATGAATCTCACACACATCTGGAGCCTCAAATAAATGCTCTGTGAATCACTCACTCTCACTTATTTGTCAAACCGCTTAATCCTACTAGGGTCGCAGGGAGGCAGGAGCCTATCTCAGCTAAAACTGGATGAAGATGGGGTACACCCTGAACAGCTCGCCAGTCTATCGCAGGGCAACACACAACCATTTGTACTCACACTCACAGCTAGGGGCAATTTGGAACGGCCAATTAGCCTAACATGCATGTCTTTGAGCCGTGCAAGGAAACTGAAATACCTGACAGAAACCCACGCAAGCATGGGGAGAACATGCAAACTCCACACAGAAACACCTGAGCCTCGAACCCAAGACCTCCTTGCTGTTAGGCAGACGTGCTAACCACTACACCACTTGCCACCCTGTTCTGTGAATCCATCAAATGCTCTTTCTTTCCATCAAACTTTTCTTGACACAATTCTACAATAAGACTTAAGATTCCATTATGAGCAAGTTGAAAGTTGCTAATTTTTTCTTTCTTTTTGCATGAAAACGATCATTCAACTGAACTAACTGAAATGCGTACCTCAGTTCCATGCGGCTGAACGGAGTTACAGTAACACGATTTGTTTTTGTACATCCAAAATAAAATCGAACTCTGTGCTGTCATCCAAACTGAGGATCGAACCCTACATCAGCAACATTACCACTGTGCTATTATACCACATCTCTTAATCAGGTTTATTTTAAACTACAGTTAGAGGTTCCGGTGCCAACATCCTCATGAGATTTCATAACATGATTGGTTTACGTTAATACTATATGAATTGATCACACTCACTCTACGTAATTGAATCTCATAAACTAGAAAGCTGTTTATATAAAGTTTAATATAAGCAATCAGATCACGTTTTAATGAGAAACATTTATAGGCACACAACACATAATTCATTGTGTGGTCAATCATATATTTGCTTTTTTATTTCCATTATACAGGCAAACATATGAAAATGTCCTACTTATGGTAATCAGTGGCTAGAGATTCAGCTTGAAAACATATGACTGAAGCCTGGATCCTGGAGAAACACTTGAGTCATTGCACATACTCCATCAGAGAAGCAAAAGAGGTGATATGATTCAGCCCTGTGTGATCAGTGACAATCCTAAGGAGGACAAATGTGTGTGGAAGGCATCTACCACTCACAGTTCTCCACTGGATGTAACTGGAACGGCTTTTTTTTCTTTCCTTTTTTTGGAACAGCAGGTTTCTAGGAATGGTCGGTTTTCTATTGACGCTACTCAGTTTGCCTAAAGGTGCCTGAGCTGAATTACTGTGCTTATTTTCCACGCATAAAGGAGCAAAGGAAGTTGTTCAGCCCCTGTGTAATCCACAGTTATGTTGAAATGCAAACAAATAACAGCTGTGCTGTAATACCACAGTGCCCTCTGCTGGTCAAGAAGGAATGAAGCATGAGTGCAGAATGAACATTTTCCCAAGCGTTTGTTAGGAAAACCAGTGATTCATGAGTGTTTAAAAGGAGAAATCAATACACATGCAGCCAGTGTGTCACATTTTGGAAACATAAGCGGTCTCTGGAAACCAACAGCCTCTCGCAAGAAAAGGCTTTAGACGTTAATCAACAGGACCATGGATAGATTGGACCTCAGAGAGACAGCTCAGTCCGAAGTGTCACTCACAGCACATGGATTACGTTAGAGATGAATTGGAATTTAACACTAACATGCAAAATCAGCATTATGAAGATGCTCATGATTATTTTAAACAGGAAATTAAAGTAGCACATGCAAACCCTTCACAAGATGCGTGAATTGAATATTTTCAATACGCATTAGCTCTCCTGAACCTCCATCATAGCAAAACAAGCTTGTATCACCGTGAGGTTTGGTAATTAACTTCCATCCACCAACTCTAATGTGTCTCACAAACATTTGTTTTGTCATAGGCTTCCTTGCTTAGAGGCAGGCCAGAGGGAAAGCACTGCTTTAATACTATCTCTTTTTCTCGCCTAATCACTCTTTCTGTTGGGAGTCTTTCTGCGAGGCGTATATTAAAACACATCCATCATGGCTGACAGCTCTTCTGCAATCTCACGCAGTCGTCCCCCCGCTGCCACGGTTACTCGTAGCGGAAGCGCTGCTGTGTTCTGATTTCAGCTCACAGCCTACAAGCACACAGCTAAAGACATGCAGCAAATGGATAGGCACATGTAGCTCTGACTGGACATGATTTAAATTTCGGTTCATGAATTGGGTCTCACATGAATCAATTAATAAACCATAAACTCACTCACTCGCTTGTGGAACCACTTAATCCTACTACAGTTTGGAACAGCCAGTAAGCCTAATGTGCATGTCTTCGGACTGTAGGAGAAAACCGGAGTACCTGGATGAAACCCACACAAGCATGGGGAGAACAAACTCCACATAGAAATATCCGAGCATGGGAATCAGACCCAGCACGTGCTCACCACTATGCCACCGTACCTCCCCTAAACCATAAACTACATTACCTAAGTAGCATGATGCCCCCTCTAAACTTTTTGGACTGACAAGCTCATTTCTTCTGACTGGCAAGCTCAGATCTTCTGATCTTTGGTTCAGAGATCAAACGATGAATGAGACTACAGCATGATTTTAGCTTTATTTTCCTGATATACAGTACTGTGCAAAAGTCTTAGGCACTCTATTTTTTTTTCTATAAACTTTGCTATAGATTTTTATTTTATAACTTGTATATGAGTAAGTTAGTGCAAAAAACACTTTAGATTTCCAAACATTAGTTTTCAAGCACAAAATGAAATGTTACCTGTGAAAAGTTTGACCTGTGAAGCCTGTATGTTTTGGCAAAAAGAATAAACCAACATGAAGACCAGAAGGATGTGCATAGAAGAAAAGCAAGCCATTTTACAGCCACTGTACATAGAACAGGCAAAGCTACTACAACAATTTTGAATGTCCCCCAAAATAAAGGAAATCAGTGATGTACTAACAACCAGAAATTCAACAGACTGAACAGCAACGAATACAACAGCAGATGCTGACAGAAACATTATAAAGGCTTTGAAGAAAAACCCGAAAACAGTGAGTGACATCAACCTCCCCAGAGCAGCTAGAACAATCTACTGTTCGGGGAAGACTTCCAGAGCAGAAATATACAGATCAGAGTCAGATCAGCACCAGAAGGCCAGACTGGAATTTGTAAAGACATACAGAAATGAGGCACAAAACTTCTGAAGTGAAAAAGATAAATAAAAATTAAATTAAATAAATAAAATACATTTCAGTCAGGGATTAAATGGATAATGTGATTGCTCTTATGTTTGGAATTTCTCCTGTATATAACAAGACTTTTTTTTTTTCTTGTTACTGAAAAAACAACACCCTTAATCCTGAATTCAGAAAGTTACAGCTGTACTTCTGTTACAAAAACAGTGGAGACTTCTTCCAAAAATATTAAAATACAAATTAAGGTACTGCTTAAAAGTGAAGCTCCTCATGAGATTTTTGAGGGCTCTGCTTCTTTCCTGTTCATAATTACTAAATTACTGTATTAATGTGTAAATGTTTAAGCCAGTAGAAGAATTGCCAAATATACACCATTCAACTACTTTCATTTGTTGTCATATGGATTTTGTTACAAAAAGCCAATCAGCCAATCAGCACTGTGATGCATATTAGCTACTCAGCATCGCGATGCATAAGGACATGGGGTGCACAGGCTGCTGGACAGAAGAACGTACAAGTCAAGCAAAATCATGTCGATGGTCTCTTAGGTATGGTGCAATGAAGGCCGCACCGAAGCTCCTCAATAAACTTCTCCTTATATTATTATAATATAATATTATTATTATTATTATTATTATATATTAATAATGCACAATAAGCAAATTAATATCAGTGATTTGCCGTCTGATTTCTATTCTGCATGTAGACACGATGAGGTAACGCATTTGGACCTATCAGATTTGAGCTTTAAACAGTATTAGGGCATAAATTGTACTTACTGTAGCTCATAAGGACTGCATTTACACAGTCGCATGCAATTATTTCAGCCTTAAAACAAATAACTGCTCTTTTTATTCCATTATAAATAATCAAGCAGCATTTTATTGTATTCTAAAAGAATATAAACTTTTACTTTTCCAAACAGACTTTACTACTCTGTTATGCATTATTTAATGATCCATATATCATCTATTAAACATTAAAAATGATGACAGGAGCAGAATGGGCTCCATCTTTAGTTTGGATATGTGTAATTGTCATTAAAAATGTATGAATGTCTTTTTCCAGGATTTATTTTACTGGTTCTCACTGAGCTGCGGCTGTGCTGCAGGAGTAGTGCTGGGATCGGGAACGTCTGCCGTCACTGTTTTAGCTTCCAAGTACTAAGGACTATGGTTTTTTGTTTGTTTGTTTTAGTATTAAATGCAAATAGTCTTTTTATATTTAAGAAACTGCTTGAACAACATGTGCTTCCATTTCTCATAAATTTTGTATTTTATTTTAATCTTTTATTTATTTATTGCTTCAACTTTAAGAAATGGGTTCAGGTCAGAATTAGTCTAAGCACTTGCACTTAGTACAAGTAAAAAATAATGATAAGCAACCAATGACAAGCAAGAAGGTCTAGGGTTCAAATCTCAGCAAATGGCCTATCTGTGTGAAGTTTGCATCCTGTGCATGCCTGGGTTTCCTCTGGGTACTCCAGTTTCCTCCCACAGTCCAAAACCATGCACACTGGATCAAATAGGTACTATAAATTGCCCCTTGGTGTGAAAGTGAGTGTAAATGGTTGTTTAGATATATCAATAGACCTGGGAAGTGTTTGGATGTTCAGTTTATTAGGAAAATAATTTCTATTTAAATAGAAAAAGCTATTCATTAAAAATCTAAAGGGCAGCGGTGGCTCAGTGGTTAATGGTCTGGATTACTAATCAGAAGGTCGGTGGTTTAAGAACCACTACTACCTAGTTGTTGCTGTTGGGCCCTTGATCAAGGCCCTTAACCCTCAACTCCTCAGATGTATGAATGAGAAAAAAAGTAAGTCACTCTGGATAAGTGCGTCTGCCACATGCTATAAATGTAAAAATGTAAATGTAAAGCATTGATGACTTGATTATTTATTTCATATTTATTAACATAAATAATGAGCTACAGTCTGACAACCTGCAGAGGTTACAGGTCTCTTACCTCATTAAAATGCACTTTGCTAGGTTGTTCCTGATTTCGCTTAGTGGCCTGGTGTGGTTCACTTTTCCATGTTCTTCCAAAAAATCGATGAAGGCTGTTGTCAAAGAAAGTGACTCGCAGCTGGTACCTGTCTGATCTCACCTCCTCACCCTGTACACAATGCAAACACACACGACTCAGCCATTACTGCAATTTTCCAGGATGTACCAGTGAATGTGAGAGACTGAGATGTAACAGCACCTTCTTACAACACCAGGAACCTGTTCAAACATCTTTGAAAGGGTTAAAACAGTTTCTCTAGTAAAGAGTACTTTAATTCTACGAGCATTGAGCTTTTAAATATACAAGTTTCCTTTCCTCTCACTTGTCAAGGACTGCACTTAGCTTGCAAGTCAAGGTCCAGTTCCACTCACTTCCCATTACCATGCCCAAGGTTACTGTTTACCATAAAAGGTGCAGTAGGGAATATTCTTTTGGTTTGTTTCTCAAAGGTCTGTAAATGGTATATGATTGGATTGACTGAATAATTATAAACGTTTTGGATGTTTTATTTTTACTCAGTGTAACCACCCACATTTTCAGCCAGACACACAAAGTTCTGCCCCTAAAACTTATGATGGTCCAACCAGTGTTAACATGCCAACTAGAGTTAAAGTGAGTGAGATAATTTGATCCCTTGTTGATTCTGTACGTTTGGCCACTTACAAAGAAACGTAACACCTATCATTCTTATTAACATAGCCAAATATTATAATATATTATACAAATTGTATGAAAATACCAACCAAAAATTCCCAAAAAAAACCCACACTACAGAAAGACTATAAATGATCATGCTACCGATTATGTGAAATATTGATTTAGTCCTTGGTGCAGAAACCTATGTTGGCAAGCACAGAGGTCAGACATTGCACACATCTCCAGAGGGATTTTGGGCCAGTCCGCTTTACAGATCCTCTAAAATCCTTAAGGTTTCGAGGCTGCAGCGTGACAATTTAAATCATCTCACTCAACAGGTTTTCTATAGGATTAAAGTTTGGAGACTGGTGAGGCCACTCTATGACCTTGGCTGCATGTTTTGGGCTTTGGTCATGCTGGAAAACCCATCCATGGGTGAGGGAAGAAACTTCTCGTCCAAGATTTTACAGTGTATGGCTCCGTCTATCATTCCCTCAATGCAGTAAAGTACCGTTAGCAAAGAAACAGCCTGAACCCACTTTCCTTTATGCAGTGTGGGTTTTTTTTTTATATTCTCATTCTCTCTCTCTCTCTCTCTCTCTGTTAAAATAAACCTAAAACATTAATTATAGGCCATTCTTTGTAAGTGGGCAAATTTACAAAATCAGCAGAGGATAATTTTTTTTAAGAAAACATTACAAAACCACATTCAGTATACATTAACAAAGGCATGGCATATGGAAGACGAGTGCTGGACTAGCCTGTCTGTAATCCTGACCTGTCCCAAGTGAGAGTGTGCACAGAAACTAAAAATGTAACAGTGACTCTTTACTTCTGTACACCTAAAGACCCGTTTGTAGAAAGAATGGGACAAAATAACACTGTCCGTATCACTTGGAGTGTCTGGTCCCTAAATGCCTTGTTGTGTTGTGAGAAGAGTGACCAAGTAGTGAACCAATCCATCTTTACTGGGATGTGTTGAAGGCCTTGCCGTTGAGAAGTAATGAGAATTTCAAAAATATATATAAAAAAATAATAATAAAAAGTCTAAAAATGATCACCATTGTTTTATACATTTCCTACACGTGTACAACCAACTCTTAGCTGGTCTCCTGGCTCCTGATTCTAACTTAACTAAAATATGTATAGCACATGTAACCATGAGCTCCAGAGGAAGATAAAAATAAATAAATAAACAAACACATAAAAACACAGCCTGTAAAATGGTATTGATGCATTGTCGTTGTTAATATACACCAGTGTTGATAGAGTAAAGGTGCTTCATGATTAGTTAGTGTGTGTGTGTGTGTGTGTGTGTGTGTGTGTACCTGGTGTAAGTGAAGCCCGTCTATTCGTTTTAGCAGGAGTTGGAAAGCCTGGCTTGGGCCCTGTGCTAACCGGGATGTTTGGTTAGGAGGAGGAATCACTCGGTTTTCATGGAAAATGCGTTTCCACTCCGACATTTGGACCAAATGCGTTTAATCTTCTCTCATCCGACTGCAGCACAAACTTCAGGGATCAATAACAGCAATCAACCCCGCATCCTCCTCCTCCTTCTTCCTCCTGAAAACCCGAGTCACTAAATCATAATGAACGTTTAGTTCTGTTCATTTAAATTCAAAAACAAACCTCACAGCAATTATTCCATCGTCTAACCATGACACGCTTTCAAATCTCTGCTTTTCAAAAACTCTTCAGCTAGTAATTAGCCAAAACTGCTAGCTCGCGCTTTTAACCGTGTAGTCAGAGTTTATATAGTCTCCGCTTGAAAAGATTTATTCACGCTAAGATATCCTTTATCGACCCCGTAGTTCGATTAAAAAAAAAAACACGATTAAAATCCTTGAATTAAGATGAAAATACCATTACTAGCTCTCTCTCCATCATGCTATTGCAGCCATGTTGTTTACCGTTAATGCTTAGCAGCTGTTGCCGAGGTGACCAGAAGGAGTTGGCCGAGCTTCTTCGCTTGTATTTATAAAATGAGTCCAACGGAAGTGGTGCCGCCACCTTGTGTTGCGTGGCTGCAATTACATACACGAGGATTTTCAGGATATTTCAAGACATTTTGGCGAGGGGCACGGTGGTGTAGTGGTTGGCACGGCCGCCTCACAGCAGGAAGGTCCTGGGTTCAGTTCCCGGGGTTGGATGTTTCTCTGTGGAGTTTGCATATTCTCCGTGTGCTTGCCTGGGTTTTCTCCGGGTATCCTGGTTTCCTCCCACAGTCCCAGAATATTCACATTAGACTAATTGGCTGTTTCAAGTTGACTTTGGCTGTGATTGTGTGTGTTGCAATGTGATGGTCTGGCGAACTGTTCAGGGTGTTCCTTTGCCTAGTGACGGCTAAGATAGCCACCAGCCTCCTGCAACCATAGTAGAATTAAGTGGTTTGGCAAATCCGCAGTCAATTCTGATTTAATGTGCTACAACTCGATTAATGGATTCCTCAGGTTTATAGTATACTGCCTTCTCGTTTCAGTGTAGCCCAGGGGTGCCCGGTCCTGTTCCTGGTGATCTACCTTCCTAAAGATTTTAACTCCAAACCTAATGGGGCCCATCTGACAAATCCAATCATCACTTTAAGTCTTCATTTCCAAGTCTGAAGTCTTGATTAGATGATTGGATGGTGAGATGGGCATAATTAGGCTAGGAGTGAATGTCTTCGGGAAGGTAGATGACCAAGAACAGGAATGGGCACCCCTGGTGTGGCCTATACCTGGTCCTTATGCAATATAATTATTAGAGTTCAGATGTTAAAGACGTCTGTTACACCACTGTTTGCAACGAGATGTTAACACACCTAGTAGTGGGCATTCCTCGTCATGTTTTATCTAGAAACTCTGCATGGAGATTTTGCTACTAGTCCAAAACCTATAATATGCAGTTAAAAAAAATAAAAAAATCAAGCATTGTTAAAAATACTGAATGTCCATCCCAGATCAATCAGCTGTTATTGATTTACCATCTGGCTTTTCTAAATGTCCCCAACAGCAGTCTTGTAATTATAAAACATTCATTTTACTTAAAAAATAATAATATTAATAATAATAAGCTGATGAACAAAAATGAACATTATTACAAATGTTCTTAATTTTTTTCTTGTTGAAAACTTTTTGTCTTTGTATAATTAAACTGAACTTTGTTGAAATTTATAAAAAAAAAATTAAAAAAGAGTGAATTACGAGTAAAATTTACATTTACAGCATTTGGCAGACGCTCTTATCCAGAGCGACTTACAATCATCATTTTTATACAACTGAGCAATTGAGGGTTAAGGGCTTTGCTCAAGGTCCCAACAGTGGTGATAGTGGGGATCGAACCGCTGACCTTCGGATTAGTAACCCAGCACCTTAACCACTAAGCCACCGCCGCTATAATAATTACAGCTTAGTAATAAAATCCAATTTATGTCAAATAATAACATTAATATCATTTTTAATCACCTTGTCCAATTATCTGTTCTTAATAAAATACATTGTATCTCATAATCATATATCATAATTTGATGTACAAAATAACGAGCATTTATATCCATAATGATCCTGCATAAAGGATCATTAAGAATGTACTAGCTTTTTTATAATTAAATAAGAACCACATCTCATTTATTCCACTTTAAACTACTATCATTATAAATTAGGCAAATTATGTCAAAACATGCAGAACAGTTTGTGTAGAAATAGGCTGGTTGGTGTATAATTTAATAGTGTTATTTTATGTCAAAAAGAATGATGAATGATGGGTCTACTACTTTTAATCATGTATGGATGCTTAAACCTGGGTTTACACTGGGCCACGATGTCCACAATCTCCACAATTTGAGAGAATCGTGAGGAGCGTGCGGGGGGTCATGGGATCGAGTTGTGATGATCTTGAGGGAGCTTGGTGGAATCGTGATGATTGACTGTCAAAAGATTTGCCATGATTATTATGAATTTTTACGATTTTTACCAACTGTGATAGAATGTATGAATCGTAGTAGGGCGCAGTAGAGCTTAACGGACCTCAACAGAGCATAATAGACCTTGATGCACCATCATAGGGGATAAGGATGTACTTGAAAATATTCCTGCAAGTTGTATCTCTTGGATGCACCCTGCCTCCTCTTTACACCCCAATTGTGCTCCAAGCATGGCCATAAATCATTGTGCAAAACCCCTTTTTTGAATGGTGGATATCATGGACATGGGCGAGGGCAGAGTACACCCTGGACGGCTCACCAGGCCATCGCAGGGCAGAAACACGCTGACAGCAAAGCAGCCTACTCTTAAGAGAGAAAGTCAGCAATGGTTCTTTTACCTGCCTCGCACCACAGACAGTGAGAGACATGGCTGGTCTTTGATAACCCAGTTAGCTGTCCTGAGGGGACAGAAAAATGTCAGAAAAAATGAAGTTCTTGGATATTATATCATAGAAACAACTTATTTCTTTATATGTGCAGCTTGTATGTTTCCCTGTGCCTGCGTGAGTTTTCTTAGAAATGTTTCAAAGTGATGTAATACCCACTAAAATTCACATGAAGAGCATTTACAACATAATGACCATAATTTCAACATTGAGCTCGCAGTTTTTTGGTCATCATTATTACAGCTAAAGTAATACAGTGGTGAAGCAAAAACTATACATCTAATCATATTTGGAGATTAATATTACTACTGTTAAGAAATATTATTTATTTATTTATTTATTTATTTATTTATTTATTTATTTATTTATTTATTTATTTTCAAACCAGACTTATTTACTCATACATGAACGGGTTTCTTGATCGCTGCCTTCACCTAAAACCTAAAAAGTTTTAGTGGATGTATTGTAATCACCAGAAATTTGTTTGTTAGTTAGTTGGTTAGATAATTAGTTAGTTAGTTTGTTTGTTTGTAAGTTGGTCTGTGAACAAAATCCTGACCACACAGGTTATGGATTTTCACCAAACTTGGTGGGGACACTACCCTACCTGAGTCTCAAAGATTATTTGATTTTGGTATGTTAAGATAAACGGTAAAGGTTGGAGCATGGTCAGAAAACTTTGGTGATAGAGTGCTTATAACTTTGAAGCGAGTGCCAGTAGGCATGCTGGTATTATGGTAGTGGTGGCTCAGTGGCTCAGTGGTTAAGGCACTGGATTACTAATCCGAAGGTTAGTAGTTCAAGCCCCAGTCCCAGCAGCCTGCCAATGTTGGGTGCTTGAGTAAGGCCCTTAACCTTCAGTTGCTCAATTGTATAAAAAAATGATTAATGTAAGTCACTCTGGATAAGGGTGTCTGCCAAATGCTATAAATGTAAACTATGGAACACTAACATGAAACCAGACGAGCACATGGGTAATTCAACTGGAATAAAAGGAGAGCCTTTCAAACTCTCCTGTTACACTGAAAACATGTATATTTTCATCATCAGGTGGTTTTTACTTACACTTACGAAGTTGCAATCGGCCAAAATGTGTTTGATAGTTTGTATTACCCTTTCTGAAAAGGCCACAGTTTGTAGTCTGTTTCACTCTCATGAGAGTGTTAAATCGTATGGCTCGTATCGTATGGCTCCTAATAAAAAGAAGTAAAAAAATTGCTTCTTTAGAATTTTTGGTGAAAACGTGTTGAACAATGCTATTGTAGGCAATGAGAACGAAAAAAATCATTACAACAAGTATATTGAGGTAAAAGTATGGCTAAAAAACAGTGAGCAGCAACTTCCCCTTCCTCAACATTTATGGCTGAAATGCCCCTGAGCAAGGCACCTAAACCCCAACTGCTCACCAGGAGTCATAATGTGGCTGCTCACTGTTCCATGTGTGTACTTACTGTTTGTGTGTGTGTGTGTGTGTGTGTGTGAGTGCTTACTTTGGATTTGTTAAATGCAGAGCCAAATTTCCCTTGCAGGATTAATATAGTGTAGTATATCAAAAAATAAGAATAATGCGGTTTGGTGGGTATGAACATATACTATGTCTATAAACTTTTATTAAATTTGGGTTTAATTCCACTTTAAATCCAGTACTCATATAGGGCCTATATTACCCATGCTGCATGGAGGAGACTCCTTACACACTATGAGTGCTCCTCTTATACTATTAGCGTTTTAATTGCATGTCATATTGCCCAAAGCTGACCTCTAGATATTACTACAGTGATGTCAACAAAAAGAAGTAGGAAACAATTTCCTTCCTCTATATAACACTGACACACTTTCTGCTTTGTCCCTTCTGCTCTGTAAGTAATTAAAACTATTTTCAAGGCTTATATGTTTTTGGGGTTTTTTATTTTATTTTTTATTTTTTTCATTTTTTCTTAACATGGACATCATACTACAGAATGGAGATTTTATAAAATCTCTCATGTGTTTTCCTCTCAGAAAAGTGGAAATGTTGTTGGAATTTGCTGTTGCTCTGCACTTGACTGTTCTGATACATGCTAAAGGTACAGTTTCTTTCTTCTTCTATTTCTAAAGATATATTTTATATGCATACTGTAAATTGTATATGATGCCAGAACAGAAAGGCTTTTTAAAATCTATTTAAAATCTATTATTTACTATTGATAGATTAACAAAATAAATGTTTAATCAGTTAGTGGTTATTAGATGAAATATTCATTTAAAAATACACAGAGGAAAATTACCTTTACTGTAACTTTTCATGATATTTATTTACATTATGTACTAAAAATTGTCTGATCTGATAAAATGTTTTTGTTGTTGATTTTCTGAAAAAAGAAACCTATTATTTACCAGAAGAAGAAAATGAATGAGAATTATGGATAGCACTTATTCTATGTGGGCGGCATGGTGGCGTAGTGGTTAGCACGTCCGCTTCACAGCAAGAAGAATGGACTTACTGTATATTCTGTAATATTTACAGTACATTTAACAATATTTCATAATTTCTTACATTTGACTTTTTATTTTAATCATGAATTTTATTTATAGCTATAATTCTATACAAAATCTACAGTATATGGAAACTTTTAAGCCTTTATAAATGAATACATAAAAACAGGCTACACATAAAATTATATACATATTGTGTGCTCTCTCTCTCTCTCTCTCTCTCTCTCTCTCTCTCTCTACCTCTTACTGTGTGTTTGTATGTGCGTGTGTGTTACAGATTCCTCTTCTCAAAAACACTGGACTATAACGTGTGATGATGTAAACATCTGTACATTGGAAACATTGCATGTGTTCATTAAGTGCTCTTACACACACCCAAACATCCACACTGTAATCTGGTTTAGCCATAAACAGAGAAATAAATGGAAGAATGAGAAATACCCAGAGGATCTTGCTTTGGACTCAGATTTCGCTGGCCGAGTAAATCACACAGAGACCCTAAACTCCAGCACTCTGTCAATAAGAAACGTGAGACTGGGAGACTCTGGAGAGTATCGCCTCATACTCATTACAGCAAATGGAGGGAAATATCACAGCTCAGTAGCCGTGAATCTAACAGTGACAGGTGATATTTTATTTCAACAAAATACTGATAATAGATTAAGTAAAAGATGAAGTCAGAGCTTAATTTTCTAATATTTTTATTTATGATGTGTTGTGCCTTTAATTTCATTCATTCATTCATTTTTAAAGCTGCTTAATCCTAATTAGGGTCGCGGGGAGGCTGGCGCCCATCTCAGTAGTCTGTGGGCGAGGGCGGGATACATCCTGGCGGGATACATCCTGAGCTATCCAGACCTTTGCAGGGCAACACACATACAACCACTCACACTCACACCAAGGGGTGATTTGGAACAGCCAATTAGCCTACTGTGCATGTCTTTGGAGTGTGGGAGGAAACCAAAGTATCCGGAGGAAGCACATGCAAGCACGGGGAGAACATGCAAACTACACACAGAAACGCCCGTGCCCGGGAATCGAACCCAGGCCTTCTTGCTGTGAGGTGGACATGATAACCACTGCGCCACCATGCCGCCCTGCTTTTAATTTATTTTATTTACATTTTTATTATTTTCATTTATTTAGAGTAGTGGAGGATTAGAATGAACGTTAATATATCCAAAGTTTCTAATCTTCATCTTAATTATCAAGAAAACCATAATTTACAGAAATAATTCCCCTCCTCTGATTGGGGATCGTCTCAGTGATAGAAGAATGTTTTTATTTATTTATTTGTTTATTTTTTAGCCAAAATGCCAGTAGTCTTCAGGACACATAAAACATACACACCGATCAGTTATAACATTAAATAGAGTGTCGTGGGTGCCCAAGGCGCATTGAGGTGCAGCGAGCGAAGGCCAGTACATCTGGTCTCACAGAACGAATACTGTAGCACAAACTACTGAAAGCGTTAATGCTGACATTGATAGAAAACAGCTTGCTGTGTATGGGGCTGCCTTGCCGGAGACTAGTCAAGCGGTGCTAATGTTATGGCTAATCAGTTCATAAGCTTTACATGATAAGTAAACATTTATAACTGCTTATGTTAACAAGTAGGATTACTATCCTATATTTTCATGTTGACAGTTTTTCTGGAGCCAAAGACCTACATGAGGTTGTCTTATGACACTTAAGATTTACTTAACAGTATTTTCATATATCTACTTCTTCTTTAAAGGAAAGCCCCTGATGTGCTTTTTTTTTTTGATCTTCACATCTTCTCCCCTTCAATGAACTGCCTTCTCAGCTGCACAGATATTTATTAGCACTTGCTTTGGCCACTGCTTTACCTGAAAAAGCAGAGAAGAATAGAATGCAGGATTAAAGTATAAATGATAGAATTGCTCTGGAGTTCTGTTTTTCTAATGATTTATGTCACATTATTTTATATCCACCATGGCATCTATAAAAATAATACACATTTATTAATATAATGTAAATCTGCTCACAGGTATGTTAACTCCCTGACTAGCAAGTAATTTAGATTATAGAATAATCATAGATTAATTAGATTTAGATTATAGAATAATCTAGTCATGGCTAATAATCCAGAATAGAGGATAATCTCGTAGTAGCTAGTAATCTGCATTACAGAATAATCTAGAAGTAGCTAGTTATCCAGATCATATAATAATCTAGTAGTAGCTAGTGATACGAATTATACAATCATCTAATAGTAGCTAGTATTCAGGATTATATAATTATCTCATAGTGGCTAGTAATCCGGATTATAGAATAACCTCCTAAAACCCAAGCCCTGATGATGTGTTTCTTGTCATTTCTCTTTACCGCTTCTGTTCCTTACCACCTGATAACTATTGAACCTGATCAACATCTTAAAAAAGTAAATAAATAAATAATTAGCATAAGAGTAAAATCCAATGATCCTCATATAAGGACATTATAAGCCCATACACACAGTGTGGTTGGGAGAAATTGTAATGTCCTCATATGAGGACAGTGGGGTCTCAATAGGATAATCTAGCACTATCTAGTTTATATAGCTTATAGAATAATATATTAGGAGCTATTAATCAGAATTAGTGAATAATCTGAGAGTAGCTAGTAATCTGGATTATATAATATTCTAGTAGTAGCTAGTAGTCAGGATTATATAATAAACAATAAGAAGCTAAGAGTCAGGAATATAGAATAAACTCCTAATAACTAGCAATCCAGATTACAAAGTAATCTATAGCTAGTAATCCAGATTATAGAAAAACCTAGTAGTCGCTATTAGTCAGGATTATAGAATAATTGTCAGGATTATAGAAAAATCACATAGTAGCAATTAATTCACATTATAAAGTAATCTAGTATTAGCCAGTAATCCAGATTATAGAATAATCTAGTAGTAGCTAATAGTAGGGATTTTGTAATATAGGTTTAAAATCCTGTCTTTCAAATGCATACTTTGCATTTTTCAAAAAAAAAAGTATGTAATATAAATGTCATATATTCAAAGTTTATGGAATATCTCTTCCTAAACATTTATGTAGGATTATATTGGTTGTCATGAAAGGCGTATGTGGGCATCATGTAGCCTTTAAAGACATAAATGTTACCAGAAACAACCATTAAAACTTGTACTGCACTTCCAAGCCAAAATAACTGTAATCGTCTAGCCCAAAAAAAGCACAATTTTGAATAAGTGCTTTGTTCAGATCTGCAGGTCAGCATACATCCTGACATCATGAAGCAGGTATTACATCTCACCTGTAGCACCCATTGCAGACTGAGTGCAAACTGGAACACCTGGTGGAAGAATGGGAAACGTATAAAAGCTCATCAGAATGCTGAGCCACTTATCTTATCAGCGGGTGATGGAGGCAACTACTTCTGTTCAGTAAAAGCCAAAGCTAAGGTGATCCAATCCCCTTCGATATGTGAGTATGAAGTTTCTTTTTATTTCTAATGCATTTCTATATATATATATATACTATACTAAAGTGCACAAAAAGAAAGACAGTCTGTCTGCAGGATAATACATTTTTAGTGGATAGGACTTTTGAGTAATACAGACAGGCATGTCTGTATATGACTCAGATCAAAGACACACCCTATAGATGTTCCTATAAAGCAGATGTGCACTGACTGACTTTACTAAGAAGAGAATCCTAGTAAATAAAAAAAAAAATACTTTGACAAAAACATAGTAGTTATAAGTAAATAGGTTTGCAAATGATTTCGAAATCCTTTCTTAACTCTGGCGTTAAAAAAAAAGTTGTCATCTCATGTACCGCTAGCTGATTAATAAAATATGTGCACATGTGAACACCTGTGATTTTAAGATCCCATCAACTCCCATAAATCATTTTGATAAAATATTTAAAGAAACACTCTCTGCAGTCTGCATTTGGCAGACAGATATTAATGCAAAAAAAACCCCAAACTATTTAACGATGTTGTTGATGGGGTACAAGAAGCATTGAAGGTGCAACATAATTGAAAGAAACAATAAATTCAATTGGTTATTCCATAAGTAAGAATGTACCACAAGTCCATTGTTTTCTTCTGATACCTTAATCTTTATAAACGTTTGACACCTATTTACAATAATTAATGCAAACAACCTTAATTATTTTCATTTGTCATCCTTGTAAATATATTTTTAAAAAATAAATAAATAAATAAATAAAATTAAAAATTATGGTCTGGGCAAGGCAATGGTGTTTCTGTGAGGAGTTTACATGTACTCCAAGTGAAAGCATAGGTTTCCTCTGGGTACTCCAGTTTTCTTTCACGTTCCAAAGATATGCACAATAGGTTAATTGGCTGTTCCAAATTGCCCTTAGGTGTGAGTATGCATTTCACTGGTGTGTTGGCCAAGCAATGGACTGGCAATCTGTTTAGGGTGTACCCCGCCTTCTCCCAGAGTGGACCGAGATAGGCTCCAGCTTCCCCGCAACCCTAGTAGGATAAAGCGGTTCAGCAAATGAATTAATGTTTTCTAAATTACATTTTGGCAGACACCCTTCTCCTAAGCAACTTACAGACATGACTGGACATTATATTTATTATATTTATATAACTGAACTCAAAGGACCAGAAGAAACAGCTTATCAGTCCTGGAATTTGAACTCTCATCCTTCTAATTAGTAGTCCAATACCTCAAACACCTTGTGCAGTGCTGTTTTTCCAACTACTTTTTCAAATCCCTGGCTCTTGCAGGTGTTTGGGAAGGGAACTGTTGGAATGTGACTTATTCACAGAGAAGATTGTGTGCTTTAAAAGGATCATCAGTGAATTTCCACTGCACATATTCATATCCCAGTGGGCAACAGGTCAATGAAAGCTTCTGGACCTTCAATTCGATTGATGTGAGACTCCTGGAGCAGTTTGTAGGTCGTGTGAAGTTCATTGGAGATAAAGAGAGTAACTGCACTCTAAGACTGACTGACCTTAAAGAGAGCGACTCTGGAGATTATCGCTTTCACTTCACCACTGATACCACACAACCAGCCTTCAGTAGCTCACTCAGGGTCGAGCTGATTGTAACAGGTATACAAATGACATTTATGAAGATGTAAATTTAAAAATGGTCCAAATAACATTTCTGATTCTTTATTGTATTATAGATGTTCAGGTCAGGGTGAGCTCTGCCACAGTGTCTGATGAACAGATGGTAACACTGAGCTGTAGTCTCCCTTACCATACGTTTACGTGGTACCAGAACAGCCAACCTGTAATGAATAAGCTCACCAAACACAACCATCTTTATCTGGATGTTCTTAGCTACAACGAGAGAGATAAATACACATGTGCTGTGAAAGGTATATGATTCCTTAACCGTCTACATTCATTCATTCATTCATTTTCTGAACCGCTTATTCCTAATTAGGGTCGCGGGGAGGCTGGCGCCCATCTCAGC
>JBCNYH010000015.1:10538600-10552889 GCA_039654325.1 Tandanus tandanus
TGTGTGTGTGTGTGTGTGTGTGTGTGTGTGTGTGTGTGTGTGTGTTTTCTTTTTTTTTCTTTCTCAGACACAATCAAGCATGAGAGAAAAGTTTAAAGGTTGAATAAACAAATGATTCTCACCTTCCTCTTCTCAGCCCTGTCTGTTCATGCATACCTACACACCCCATTAGTGCTGAATACAGAAAGTGGCACTTTTACTGAAAAGGGTGTAGATGATATATTGTGTCTGTTGTGATTAGTTCGTTCATAAATTCCCTTTACTATTCTATGTGTGCTATTTGTTAAAAGAGGAGAATTAAAAAAAAAACATTTATAATGTTTTAACTTAAGTTTATAAGTTTTATAACTCTACACATAGTGTGGATATAACTACAGCCTAATTTGTACTCCAAAGGAGTGAAGCAAAAGCGAGTGTGTAATTGACACTGCCTCTGATTCTGAAGCATAATTCCAGAACACAACAGCAGGTTTCATGACTAAATTGACAGTGTACCCAGAACGCAACTGGATGGAATGAAATGAGTGGCAGTATCTCTGTAGATGTTGTTTTAAATTTAACATACGTTGTGTTTAGTTAAAACTTTATTATAGAGTATTTTTATGCGTGCTTTAATGCATGTTTTTCTTTAAGCAGCTGATATCAAGTGTAAACCAAACATTTAGCTAACTTGCCAGATACCTCATTTAACTTTAGTTAACTGTGTCCACAAACCTGAACCTGTCAGCTCATTACACAGTTATGTTACCTGAAATGTCAAACGTTTCCATGACAAAGTTACCAGACATTGCAGAAAAATACACACGATTTCCATTTATGCATTTAAAAATAGACGTGAAGTGTAAAAATGTACTCCCATGTCACTTTTATGGCTGTTATTTGTATGTAAAATGCTTTCACTGTAAATTGTCCATTGATTATTCTATGGAATTCTATCTAAAGTGAAAGACATCAGACAGCTGACTGCAGTACTGTCACTTACCAAGTATATGTCCACCACACAGCCCGTGGGGGATCTCCTGATGCAGACAGGGTTTCAAAACGATACACAGAATAAAACAACATGCACCGTGGATACCCTGCAGAACTTCTACAGTGCTTCCGCAGAGCAACTATAGAGCTTTTGCAGAGAATTTTAAAGGCATCTACCCATGATAATTAGTGGGGCCTGTGGCGCAGCGGTTAGGGCGCCGGGCTCACGATCGAGAGATCATGGGTTCGAATCCCCGTTGGACCCCCACCGTGCTGAGACCCCTGGGCAAGGTCTTAACCATAAGTGTGCCTCTGTCCACCCAGTATTATAAATGGGTACCAGTAAAAAATACTCCTAATCGCTTCATGTTACAGAAACCGGCGATAAGCACCGGTCTGATGAGCCATTAGGCTCGGGTGTAAAAAGCCCAACAGACTTACCTACCCCTGATAACTATACATATAAACATAGCTAGCAATCTAGGGCAGAAACATGATGTCAGGACATATTTTTTACTCAACCAAATACCTTTGAAAATGAATATATATGTACTGCGTATGTCCTCTGCCCAGTCTTATTATTAGTTACTTAGATGAATTAGATGAGGTGTTTAAACTGGAACCACTAAGGATCTGCAGAGAATTTCAACTGGATCATCTAGTGATGTGCTTTTGAGTCAGATCATCCACGGGGGACTATTACAGTTAATGCTGAGGCTCAATAGGGCCATTTAATGTCCTTCACTGAGGCTCCATGGAGGATATATACTTGTTAAGTGACAGCACAGTAAAATGCCTCAGAAATGCTCCAGGTGAAGAGCACACTTTAGGAACCTGTTATCAAATCTCTCAAATATATTTTACTTATCATCACTCTCACTCAGGTGCCAAACCGCTTAATCAATCTTATAGGTACGGACAAATCCCTGATTGGCAACAGTGACAGCTGTTAAACAAGAAGGCTGGATGATATATGATAATAGCTGAGTCAACTGGGTCACCTGGATGACTTTTACAAGCCTATCCATAGTGTGACGCAACAGGCGGTGGCATCACAGTTAGCATATTCATGTTACATCAAGGAGGTCCTGGGTTCGTGTACCGGGCTCGGGTGTTTCTATGTGGGGTTTGCATGTTCTCCCTGTTCTTGCGTGGGTTTCCTCTGAGTATTTCTCCAACAATCCAAAGACATGTACATTAGGCTAATTGGCTGTTTCAAATTGCCCCTTAGTGTGAGTGTGAATGGTTTGGTGGTGTTCATGGTATTTCCTGCCTTCACCCATTGTAAGCTGAGATAGGCTCCAGTCTTTCCATGGCCCAAATAGGATTAAGCGATTCAGCAAACGAGTGAGTGAGTGATGCAACAGGGACCGTGTATAGCTTTCTAATGGTCACAATGTGATGACTTGGCTATAATATCCGTCATGCAGAAGTATTCCACTAACTTCCAAAGAAATCACACTGGCAGTCACCCATGTACTCACCGCACATCATTTGGATCCCTTTTACTTATTCGTGAATGGAAAGTAGATTAATATTCCTAATCTTTACCTAACATATGAAGGGTGCCAATAATTTTGTAGTTGACTATATATCTAAACTTTACTGACTTGGGTGTCTTGTTTCCTGATCTTTTGAAGGCCTTCACTATGTATATTTCATTCACTTAAGGAATTATCATTGAGCAGGTACTAACAAACACAAACACACACACTGGTGATTGCACAGATTTACCACTGCACATTCCGTTATTCCGACTTCAGTGATACAGCTTGATGTCCCATGTGTTTTGGTGCATTCTTGGTGCGCCAAACACACACACACACACACACACATACACACACACACACACACACACACACACACACACACACACACACTAATGTGGCTACCAGAGAAAAACATCTGTTTTAAGAATAAGCTACACTAATCTTTTGCGTAGAGGATGATTTATCAGGGATGTGCAGAAAGATCTTCAGGGGCAGGTGTTCTGATGAAAAAAGCAGTTGGTTACACTGTTATAATGTATGTAGAATGTCATGGTGTGATGGAGCATAGGTAACTTGTTGGGATCAGAGTTAACAGGTTTTATTTTATTTTTCTTTAATAAATCATGGGGATCATGGGGAGACTGGAGCCCATCCCAGCTGACTCCAAGCTAAAACATGGTACACCCTGAACCACTTGCCAGAGCATCACAGGGCCAACACAAACACACAATCGTTCATACTCACATTCACAACTAGGGACAATCAAGACTATCCAGTTAGCCTAATGTGCATGTCTTTGGACTGTAACAAAAAAACAGAGTACCTGGAGGAAACCCACTAAAGCTTGGAGAGATGCAAATATGCAAACTCCACACAGAAATGCCCCCGCCGGGCATGGGGTTCACACCCAGGAACTTCTTGCTGAGAGGCTGAAGTGCTAACTGCTACGCTACCACGCCATATCAAGTTGATAGGGTGTTTTACCTGATTCATTTCACAATACTATAAATGCAAAGTTAGATTTAAAATTGATTTTAAATATCGATCTCCTTAAATCGATTAATTTAAATTGTAGACTGCATACTCATATTTGAGTCAAATTCATTACCAGAGCATATCAAATCACGGTTTGGAAAAAGGTCACACCTGAAACCTTAATTTCCTGTAAACTCATATCTCTTAAATACTCTACTCATGACAAATTTCTACATCACCAGGCTTTGTGCTGACAGCACCAAACACATGCATGTCTATTCAGATTAAACTTGTTCCCACTTCACTCTAAAATCAGAATCAGTGCCAAAATATTTGCCAGTTTCTCCATCTGATCTTCACATACTGCACCACACTTCAGCAGAGAGTTATTCCTTTTGATTCCTTTGTAAAATTGTTCTATCAGGACATATTAATGATTTGAAGAATAGACAACTTGTCTGACTCTTAGTAATTACACCCTTTCCATATTTCAACACACACTACCATTTACACTCACACCTAGGGGCAATTTAGCCTAATGTACATGTCTTTGGACTGTGAGAGGAAACCAGAGTACTTGGTGAAAACCCATGCAAGCACAGGAAGAACGCGTAAACTCCACTAAGAAACGCCCTCGTCGAGCCTGGAACTCGAACACAGGACTTTGATGCTGTCAAGCAAACGTGCTTACCACAACGCTTATACCATTTGACACAGTTAAATTATCACAGTCCTTCTGTCCCCTATGTTCTATCTTCAGTAACCGTCCAGTCTATCACAACCTATCTCATCTCTGACCCCTTTCAGAACAAGTGTCCAACCAGGGTTATACGTAGGCACACTTATAAGGTTTGTGCTTGAAAGGCCCGTGATGTCTCTCTCTTGGTGGGTCGGATGTGAATGGCATCACTATAGACCGCTAACAGCTGGACAGGACAAATGAATGGTGATGCACTTGTAACAGGTTGTCACAGCCTATAAGAAAAGATAAGATGCCAGCACAAATGTTTTCAAATACATTGGTGGTAAAGGCATGGAGATCTGGGTAGGATTTAGATCTTGATAAAACCAATTTGAACTAAACAAGTGTTTGCCAGTTAAGTCAAAGCTGTCCTATTACAATAAAACAAGATTGAGAGAAAAACAAACAGTGTGCAGCTGTTTTTATTTTTTATTTTTTATTTTTTTTGTAGGCAGGGAGCATTCGTGCTGGGTCTGCCACTTACACACATGCAAAGATCTCTCTCTCGCTGAAGACTCACAGACACTCTAATTCTCAAGGATTGCAAATGCTTTCTTTCTCGATCTCTCTGCTAGATCGTAGATACTTTCTTTTCTCTCTGAATTTAGACAGGCACTATGTGTTTTTTGTCAATTACACAGAATGTGTTAACTCACACCTCACGTTTCGTTTCCTCTTTTTGCACAGATAAAAGGTCGTGACTGCTGTGTTTACCCTGTGCACCTAAACGAAAAAGCATGATGCAAGTGTGCACACTGAACATATAAACAGAACTTTGTGTGTTTATTGACTACTGCAATAACTTCTTGTTAAAAATATGCTAGCATCTTTGAAGAGAAAGTTACTTTTAGCCATTTTTCTTTGTACAAGGACCAAACAGGGGGAACAAAAGAAGAGTATGAATCCAAAAGTGGCTCACAGATGTAGGTAGTATGGGCCGTCTGTTTAGCAGCAAAAATTGCAGACAATGCGACCCACCACCCAGCTGAAAAATGACAGAAAGTATTCGGCACCCCTGCTGGGCCTGCGATAATATCACACTTCCAAAAACTCATTATGTCTCACAATGTTAAATCATCTTTTATAAATTCCACCTTCCGGAATTTTCATTTTTCATGAAAGGCCACACACAACTTTTTTGCGAAATTCTGCTAACAAACACATGAACAAATTTTTAACAAACACGCAAACCTAAACAAAACATAACCTCCTTGGTGGAGGTAACCCAAGTGTATACACATGTTTTTTCCATGTATGTACTAACAATAGCTATCTATCTATTAAAATATTAGCTAGCATGCATTAAGATAAAAAGTATGGAAGTACAGTCAATCCATTCTCTATAGATTCTGTCTAATCCATCTACACTGTGTTCGTCATTGTTATATTCGTGTGCATGCAAGAGCATTTGTGAGAAATCGGACTGTGGAACTGCTCATAGTGCAAAATAGCCAACCAAAAGTTCTGACATTTCAGTCTAACACGATCTTCCAAGGACAGGAAACACTGATTACTCAGGCGTTTAATCTGACATCATGACCCTGTTCAACTGCACGAAATGCCAAAATGACAACCATTTGTACAGGAATTTGACACAATTCTCATATTTCTCAGAGCCAACTGCATCAGGGCTAAAATCAGGCCAAAATCATGCACTTTCTGTACAGCTTAAAGGATCACAGAAACTTTCTCTCTGAATGATCACACATTCTCTTTATCTCATGCATTGTATATAGTCCCTTTCACAAAGATTGTAAATGCTCTTAGCCTCTTGAGCCATTGTGCTCTAGCATTGCAGATCTCCCCCCCCCCACCAAACACCTGCACCCTCTCTACTTTCCTGTTAATTCTGATCCACTAAACATCATTCTTCAAATATCCATTTGATCATTTCTTCTTTTCAGTTCATAATTGTCTAAACATTATTAGTAAAGTGAATTAAGGGGAAGGCGAGGCAACAAGACTATCCAGGCTGATAAAATCTTTAACGAAACATGATTGGATTGTTAATAAAAAAGAACTTGTAAATTCAGTGACATCCACTGAGCCTGAGGAGAATAATGGTTTTAGTAAATAAGCTACACTAAAATGAGATCTTCTTTATGTTGTTTGTT
Organism: Tandanus tandanus; assembly: GCA_039654325.1. Lineage (NCBI taxonomy): Eukaryota > Metazoa > Chordata > Actinopteri > Siluriformes > Plotosidae > Tandanus > Tandanus tandanus. Next base: position 10,544,894 of record JBCNYH010000015.1, read on the forward strand.
TGTTTGCTTGCTTTTTACATTATTACAGATGCTTGAGCTTCGAGCGCATGTGAGAACAGGTGCATAAGAGCTGTGCATAAGAGAACTCTCTTTTACTCTCTTAAGGAGTTTAAGGATACACGGCATAGAAACATAAAGAAAAGCAAACTAAAACAAGATTTTATTTACATATTTTAACCATTACAGGGGGGGAAAAAATCAGTGCTTGCTACATACTTCAGTGTTTGGTACATTCAGGTACTTCATGCTCCATAAAAGTGTTAAAAAGTGTTTTAGTATTGATTACAAGAAAAGCAAACCAAAATAAGATTGTTAATGTTTATTTTTTCATTTTATAGCAAGATAATGTCTGCTCCAAGTGACCTTTGTTTTAATTTAAGCTTTATCCACTCAGAATAATGTTTTTTTTTTTCAATCCAGAGATAATGAACCAAACGAATCGCACCATTCCCATGTAGCATATACTAATATTGTGTAATATACATTTTATATGATACATGATCAGTATTAGCAATTCAGTGTCATGTAATAAATAACAATATTTTTTTTTAATAATACCGTATGTGTGAGGTGGATGGGGGTCACTACTAACAAACTGAAGAATAACAAATATGGAAATGAAGATGTATGTGTGCATTTTTGCAGCCTGCATTTTTACGAACATACTGGGATGCATTGGAGATTAAAAGAGGATGTAGTTTAAGGAATGACAAAAAAATGAAGAGTTAATGTACAATTAGACAGCAATGTGTTATAACACATTCATTTTTATTTTTTAAAAGCAATTTTGATATGTCTACCTGGTTCTGTTCTTCATATAGCTGGTTAAATTTTTGTGACAGGAATAATGGGAAATTGCGCGCGCTCACACACACACACACACACACACACACACACACACACACACACACACACACACACACACACGTCTAATTCAGAAGAGAGTGGGTGTGTAAGAGAGAGAGGGGTAGAGAAAAGAAAAAGAATACGAGAGAAAGAGGAGGTAGACCTGTGAGGAATTTGGGGGGAAAAACCCATGGAGAGGAAGCAGTGTGAACAGACTGAATTTAAAACATAAACTGAAGAAGAGAAAAATATATGCTTAATATTTTAGGACTTGGGGTCTAGGGGATGCATTTAGCTTTTTTTTTCTGGTAGAAAAATGTCCCTATGTTTGTAGAGTATTTGGCATACTTTGGCTATATATTCCTGGGCCCTTTGTGTTTTGGTAATGTTATATATAACAAGGGCAAATTCATAACATTCGGAACGCACAATAAACTTTGTTTAAGAAGGTCCAAAGGATACATTTACAGTGTGGGCCTTTTATTACAGCTTCATTTATGTGAAACTAAATCTCACTCAATCCAACCTTGTTTCTTTCTTTTTCTCTTTTTTCTTTTTTAACAAGATTAGGGATGTAATGCACATGGTTTATTTCTCTTTAAACTTGTTATAACACACACACACACACACACACACACACACACGCACACACAATTCATGCATTTACAAGCATATTGTATTACTGCACACACCATTATTCAGAATTCAGTTGTAAAGCTTGATGTCCAAAAGCATTTCAACTCACACTGTACACGGACACAGGTTTTCTTTCTTATCCAGTTTACTCACACGGTCGTACAGTGGTGGTATGGACAGTGTGCTCTCTAGTTTTTCGCTCTATATTCCTGTTTTTATCTTTTATTCCTGAGTTTGCACTTTTCTTGTTGCTATGGAATGAACAGCCTGACATTGCGGCATGGCATGCAGAGATACTGGCTAATATCCAGCTACCCTGCAGCTCAGGAACAGAGTAGAACCTTGGCCTCAGAACTGCTTTGGTTCCTAATTAAAAAAGCAGTTTGTAATATTTAAAAGTGACATTGGAAACTAGGATTTGCAATATTTTAGTACAAGAAAATCTCAGTAGGCTCATCATTTAAGTCTTCTGAAAATCTGCTCCAATAAGCCCCCCTTTGCCCTTTTTCTAGCGTAAAGGCAAACCTTCATCAATGCAGTCATTGGAGTCAGACAAGGAAAAGTCATTATTTTATTATTTATCCATTCATTTAGCAAACCGCTTAATCATATTAGAGTTGCAGTGAGGCTAGAGCCTATCTCAGCTGACTCTGCGTGATGGCAGGGTACTCCCTGAACACTTTGCCAGACCATTGCAGGGCCAACACACACACACACACACACACAAACACACACACAAAACCATTCACACTCACACCTAGGGGCAATCTGAACAGACGTCTTTGGACTGCGGGAGAAAACCGTGCAAGCAGAGGGAGAACATGCAAACTCCACACAGAAACACCCCAGTACGGGACTCAAACCCAGGACCTTCTTGCTGTCACGCTAACCACCACGCCACCATGTTATTTCTTTCTTTCTTCCTTTCTTTCATTATTTATTTATTGATCCAGACTACACTGTTAACACACAATGTTTAGGTTTCAGTTTACATAAATATGATCACATGTATTATTTGTGCAAGTTAAAACTATGTGAGTGTTTCTGTATTTTATACTACCATCAGAAATAGTATCAGTCACTTTTAACTTTTAGCCATCTTTTAAGAGGCTTATAAATTGTTAGTGCATGTAAGTACAGTGTGTGTTGGGGAAAATCCCCAAAAACTGCAGGGAATGTGTTGAAATTAAAAGGCAGCAAATAATAAAGGGAAGTACCTTTTTTATGTCTTTTAAGTGTGTGTGTGTGTGTGTGTGTGTGTGTGTGTGTGTGTAGACATTTGCGTGTCAAGGATGTAAAAGTAACAATGATTAGAATTATGTTGAATTAAAGAACATACTTTTCAAAAATTAAAGACATTAAAGATGATCTTTCATCACCCCCCCAAAACCCCATATTCCCCTCCTTATAGTATCACTCTCCATCCCGCCACATCTGTAGACTTTATTTAAGATTACAAAGCTAGGCTCAAACTCTGCATGTTTTTAAATGAGATAGCATGTATGTATGTGATATGATGGCAATATCAAGATACAAACAGTGATGATTTAAACAACAAAAAATGTAGTTAAAATTTAGTTAATTAGCAAAAAAATAAATAAATGAAGATAAATAAATAAATAAATTTGTTTTGTGCTGGTGCTACCTGATTAATGTATTTTATAAGTAACAAAGGCCATCAGATTACCATTATGCAAATTCCCAGCCAAAACCTTCAGAGATTCTTCTCAAAGTGTCGAGTTTTCAGTACCTCAAGCAGACTTGTTTACATAATAGCTATGTTTAGTGTATGCTATGTACTCTGCCCTCGCCCATCTCAGCCGACTCTGGGCGAGGGCAGAGTACACCTTGGACAGCTCGCCAGGCCATCGCAGAGATCATATAGATATGCATGTTTTTTTGTTTTTTTCCTAATGTCCCATGCGTATAATAAAATATAATTTTTGGCATATGCGTAATCCCACATAGCTGGGTTGCTCTGCTATTTCATATTATATATTAGTGGCAACTAATAATGGTTGTGAGGCAGTAACACACAATCTCAAATTGCCGACTTCAATAAATTTCATTCTGTACTATTCAATGTCCTTCAGTTCTCTACACCCAAAATTTGATCCTCCAACGGAATGTTTTCCTACTAAAATCTCCAGCTTAGTTACCAACTGCCAGTATACCGACTGATCTAATAAAACTCGTAGACCATCTCTGGCAGCTGCTATGTTACTTTCAGACCTCCTAATCATTTGAGTCATGTTTAAAATTTACTAATTATCTTACTGTTGCTATTTCCTTTTTTTTAAAGGGAAAGTATAAAAGTAAAGTATTAGAGGCAACAATTCAGAACCTTTGTCCATCTTTACTTCTGATAGACTCTGCCTCTCTCAGTTTAATTGGGGTTGTAAAATATTGGTGCATAATCATTAATGTATGTATGATATATGATGTATGTATAAATCATCATAGTTTAATTGTCATCATCAAGTCAAATAATGTTGCTTATTCCTAGCAGAAACATCACTTACTCTGCTTCTTAGCTACATACACCTGAGTTGCCAACTTAGTGAGTTTGTCACTAAATTTAGTGATTTATTTTTTGGAAACACCACTTTAATTTGTGATTAAAAACAAAGACAAATATGAAAAGTTTTAAACAATAATTAATCCTCAAAATAAAGAAATAAATCTAATGATTGTCCTGAACTTGATATCAAACATCACAGCTGTTGGTTATTGAATTGAGGGAGCACACATTTAGATATGCAGGTGATTGTAATGATTCAAGAAATGTAATAATTAACCACTGGTGTAATCTAGAGACTTTTTTTTTGTGGCTACTTCCTTTTCTTCCTTTTTTTCTTCCTCCTACTTCCTGGTTATTTTACTTGGCTACTTCCCCCCTGAAAAGAAAGTTTTGGCCACACTCCTGTCTTAAAAACTAAGCATTGTCTCTTCTTAAACCTAAAATTATCAAAAAATATGCCTCACACCCTTCAACTTCATGGTTTTAAATCAGCCTTCGAGGTCATTAAAAATTCTGATAACACATTCACCCAAATACTCATTGTAACCTTGAATACTGTGTGTCTGGTAGTTGATACTGATATACAGTGAATATTTCATGCTTTTTTTTCTGCATTTCTAGCATTTCCATTACTTTGTTTATCATGGGAACACACAGGCACACACAAATTACACATTCAACCCTAGATCTGGTCTAAATCTACAAGGTCACAAAGGCTTGGCTGAGGTCAAGGATTGTTTAAGAAAAATCAATACAGACTAGACAGATTCGGTTGGGTAGACTCACACAAACACACCCATCCTATGTCACACACATGCATGTACCTGTGTGTATAGTAGCATTTGGCTTGAAGGGTGGAATTCCTCTGCAGAGAGAGAGTGAGAGAAAGAGAGAAAGAGAGAGAGAGAGAGAGAGAGAGAGAGAGAGAGAGAGAGAGAGAGAGAGTTGCACATACGTAAAAGGAGTGTTGTGATGTGTTCCCCTAATGAGGCCAGAGGTAAGGAGTGCTATGAGGAGTGTGTGATCATGCTGGGGTGTGTGTTTGTAACTCTGGAGCAGTGGTATGCGATTACTTATTAAAGTGATTAAGCATTATGTGTTTGTCAAGTCTGTGTGTGCGTGCATGTGTGTGTGTGTGTGTGTGTGTGTGTGTGTGTTTATCTGTCTGTTGGGAAATTCATTCATTCGCTCAATGGTAACATATACACACATGGACATACACACATAGATAGATAGATAGATAGATAGATAGATAGATAGATAGATAGATAGAGAGATAGAGAGATAGAGAGATAGATTAATTTAGTGCGTGTGTGTTTGTGTTTGTTCAGGAAAGTAGGGCAGTTAAGGGTTTGGCATGTAATAAAAGGACCTACATGTTGGTATTTTAGGCAGCATAATGGATAAAGATTATGTGTATGCAGAAGGGAAGGAGGTGTGACACGGCTGTTCACCTGCACTTCTGTGTGTAAATGCATAACAAGGGAGTGGATTATGAACTGGTGACGCCATTAGGTGTTCTTGACAGTAATTGCTTCTGGTCGAAGTATCAAGTAACGTGACTGGGGAAACACACACACACAAACAGTCTCGTTTGGAGGTTGTCCATTAGTGGGACGGCATCATTGCCAGTATGTATCATTAAGAGCTGGCTCACGTGGTTGTTTGAGCACTGGCTGGTGCAAGGGTGAAATCCAACATCTTTAGGAATTGAGATTAGAGATTAGTGTGTGTACAGTGTACAGCATTTAAAAGTCCACTTACAGCAGGTTCAAAAAGTCATGTAGCATGAAAACATGTATTGCACCATTTAAAATAATGCAATATTAAGCTATTTCAAAAGTGTGAATTATATTTCTATAATAAAAAAATACATAATTTATGTTATTTAACCAAAGTGAAACCAAAGTCATTTTTCATTTTCATTTTTAATGTGATTTACCACCAGCAACAACAACAACAACAACAACAACAAATTGAAAATAAAAATATTTTGGTTGTGTGAGAGGGGCAGTGGTAGCAGTGCTAACTTTCAAAAAGAGTAAACTGCATTGCCATCAGTGTGTTTCTGCCCTGCGATGGCCTGGCGAGTTGTCCAGGGTGTACTCTGCCCTCACCCAGAGTCGGCTGAGATGGGTGCCAGCCTCCCCGCAACCCTAATTAGGATTAAGTGGTTTAGAAAATGAATGAATGAATGAATGAATGAATGAATGAATGAATGGTTGTGTGAATAGATAAGTAGGTAGTGCAAACACTTTCAGAATTAAAATTTTACAACAACAACAACAACAACAAATAATAATAATAATAATAATAATAATAATAATAATAATAATAATAATAATAATAATTAAAAGAATAATCACATCCAAACCTGCCTAATTAAAAAAAATCAAGACATTTATAAAATCACTCACACATAATAAGACCAAAGCAGGACTTTTTTTTAGCATAAGTGTATGATTGTCTCCCCAAACACAAGGTAAAGCATGGTGGGGGCAGCATTATGCTATGGGGCTTCTTCCATTCAGCAGCAACTGGGGCTCTAGTCAAGACAGAGCTTCATAGATGGTTCCAAGTACCAGTGAATTTTGGTGCAAAACTTGTAGTCCAGGGTCAGTGGTGGCCTGGTGGCAGGGTGCTGGCGTACTGATCCGCAGGTCAGGGGTTCAAGCCCCACTATCAATGTCATTGTCAATGCTGTCCCCCCAGTGCAGCTAATTGGGTTATCAAAGGCAAGCCATGTCTCTCACTGTCTGTGCTGAGAGGCATGTAAAAGAACCATTGCGGTTGTTCGTAAAGAGAAGGCCACTGGATTGCCGTCAGCGTGTTTCTGCGAGGGCCTGGCGAGTTGTCCAGGGTGTACTCTGCTCTCGCCCAGAGTTGGCTGAGATAGGCGCCAGACTCCCCGTGACCCTAATTAGGATTAAGCAGTCCAGAAAATGAATGAATAAATGAATGAACTTGTAGTCCTCTGGTATATAGCTCAAGATTTTGGACCAATCCGCTAAATCTATTTAAAACCTGTGGATTGACTTGAATCACTTTTCCAAGAAAGGATGGAACAAAATTTTCAAATCAAGATCTGCTGGGTGGATAGACTCTTATGCCAAAAGAAAAAAAAAGGTGCATAACATGCACTTGTACAACCAGGTTATTGTACAATATGTTTTCCATTATTCTAATTTCAGTTTTGTTCAGCATCATTGTAAAATGTTTCAGCTTGGTTTTCACTGAGCTTTATTGTGGTGGCACGGTGGCGTTGTGCTTAGCATGTCCATCTTGCAGCAAGATGGTCATGGGTTCAAGTACTGGGCTCAGGCATCTCTGTGTGGAGTTTGCATGTTCTCCCTGTTCTTGTGTGGGTTTCCTCCAGGTAGCTTGCTTCAACAACAACAAAAATAGAAAATGTTTCCTGCTTTATCAGTTTGATATTTATTAACCTGCATGGTTAAAAATGAAGTGTAAACCCTTTCACAGTCACTGAATATTTGTAATGCATTGATTAATTGAATTTGTGCTACAGTCATAAGAAGTGTTAGTGGCTTTTCATAAATAAATTATTACCTCTGTGTGTAAAGCAGGCTGCAGACCTCAGATACTGTATGCAATAAAATGTTTGTTTTTTCTTTGTTTTTAATGATAAAACAACTATTATATGAGGGGTTTCGCAGCAAAATGCGACAGAGAATGAGACAAAATGAGACCCTTCATCAGATTTCAGGAAGAAAAAAAAAAAATCCTAAATTTTACAAAGTATAGTATTAAAAATAAATAAAACGGAATTATTTGTTTTGAGTATTAAAAAAACAAACAAACAAACAAACAAACAAAAAAGAATATGTTATGATGTGAACAACATTAAATTACCGGCTTGTACCAAGTAAGGACATTTTGCAGCCAAACCCCTCATAATAACACACACACACACACACACACACACACACACACACACACACACACACACACACACAACTAAAATGTGTGTAGTCA
>JBCNYH010000015.1:10596351-10615412 GCA_039654325.1 Tandanus tandanus
ACACACACACACACACACACACACACACACACACACACACACACACACACAAGCACACACACACACACACACACACATATATATATATTAGAGCTCACCAGTAATAGTAAAAAATGTGCACAACAAACACAAATATTATTATTTTAGTTAAACAGCTCTTATGCAAATCATATAAAAAATAAACCATAAAAATGTTGTCTTACTATGCTTTTTTGATAATGTTCCCATGTAGTAAAAACTTAAATAATTGTTTGCCTCAGGCTTAGTGGATGTCACTTGACTGAACATTCAATTCAATGTGTAATGTTCTGTCTCAGGGACTATTCAGCAACATCCAGCCTGACTTCAGTGCAAAATATTTAATCATCTGTATTAAATTTCTGAATTTGATGGTTTTTAATATTGTACAGTATATGTTTTGTGTAGCATTATGTGACAGGCAAGACCTAGGAAAACTTTGATGTACTGTCATAAATGGTAGGCTTAGATGCAGTTTGAAGTTTTATAAAAAGCTTGAAGATTCCATATGAAGTTTTATTGAAGGCACTGGCAAATAAATTTAAAACAGTTTCAAAAACATGATGCTGGAAAAGGCAAAGGGTCAGTCAATGTTTAATTGTTGAAGGGGGCAAAATTCTAAATTACATACTACAATAAAGGCTTGAAAAGTTCAGGTAACAATAGACGGAATGTTCCTTGGTAAAGATAGAGTGTCTGTGAGTACTTTTTAAGTGTTTTTTTAAGTGTGACATGTGTCATAATAGTGTGTGTCATTAAAAGTCCAGTGACTGTGAATGCGATAGTGGATGTGCTTGCTGGAACGTTTAGTCTGTGGCAATCATGATTATAGGCTGTGGTGTGTTCTGGGAAAAGTTCTAGCACCATTCCCCTGGCACCTGGCAAGTACAACTCAATTTCCTCAATCAAATTAAACTAGAACATATAAATGCCTAGTACGAAGGTAAAAAATAAAAAATAAAATAAAAAAATACAAATAATTTAAAAATATATAATAAAATATTAAAGGACTAAAAAAAGAAAAAGATACCATAAAAGAAAACATTAGTTTGGGGTAACTAACAAAACCTTTATGTCTAATTTTTCAAATGTTAGTTTATGATTAAATAATTCAAATCAGTTAAGTGCTAACAATTGCCTTTCACAGTCTGTATTAAACTTTATTCCTGATATCACATCTGGTAAAGTTAAGACTGAGTTATTAATACTGTCTCATGAAAGTACAATCTTTATAAATATATAATTGTTGAGAAATCCCATGGTGAAGGATTTCAAAATTCAAAGCAGAAAGTAGATATTTTCTCATTTAAAATACACTAAGTAGAATTCATTACTATTAGTAAAATGGGGAAAAGTAACAGGAAGTGTTGGGAGATTGTGAGTTAGAATCTCAACAATTCCCAGCCATCCATGATTTGTGCATGGAAGGGATGCCATGCTCTCTCTTGCCTGTCAGCACAGCAACACACACCAATCACCGGCGTCTGTGAGCTTAGGTAGTGTATATGGAAGTGGGTGGATAGCGATGGAAAGTGTATTACACTACCCTGTGGTACAGTATATCATGAATGCAAAAACAGATACTTAAAAGCCAGAAAGGAGAGCAGTATCAAAGTAATGTTACTGCAGATAATTTATTATCTTTTTAACTGTTAGGTGGAACTTATTGTGATGTAATGTATAAGATGTTGCCTGGATCTGTAAGAGAATATCAGCATCAGAGAAAAGAAAATCTCTTAATATATTTGATGTTTAATAACCTCATTTGCATGTTGAATGTCTCTGACCAAATGCGAGTATATAAGGTTAAATAAGTAATAAAGACCATTCTAATCTTACTATGTTATTTAAGGAAGAAGATAAAGTGAGATCTTAAATATACTACCAAATCTTACTGGATTGAAATCTCAGATTATGAGATTAATTACAATATTTCTCCATGTAAAATTATTATGTTCAAACTGGCCTTAATAAGATGTGTTAGATCAGGAAAATCACCAAGTGGTCAACACAAGCTTCACAGGATTGGAACTAATGACTGTTGTTTGAATCCAACTTGTTAAGATATTCTTTTTTTTTAATTCAGGGGCAGTGGTGGTTCAGTGGTTAACGCTCTGGCTTACTGATCCAAAGCTTGGTGGTTCAAGCCACGGTCCCACCAATCTGCCACTGTTGGGCCCTTGAGCAAGGCCTTTAACCCTCAATTGCTCAGTTGTATTAAAAGATAACTATAAGTCACTCTGGATAAGGGTGTCTGCCAAGTGCCATATATGTAGTTTGCTGTAATGTTGTTTCAGTGTAATGTAGACTTTTTACACCAACCTCTAGCCAAGTCAAATGTTTAATCATCTAAAGATGCAAGTACAGTCATGACCTGATTGTGCTCATGAGAAAGGACTGTTTGTTGGATATCCCACACCCAAACACACATACGGGTGTGTTTGGGTGTGAGAATTTTAGAGTTCGGTTCACATGCAGACATAGTGTGTGTGTGTGTGTGTGTGTGTGTGTGTGTGTGTGTGTGTGTGTGTGTGTGTGTGTGTGTATGCGCGCGTTTGTTTCAGGGGGTTTCTGACAAAAATCTGCTGATGCTGAGATCCAAGTGGAGTTTAACTTGGAAATTACACACACTGACACATTCAATCGCACACCCAGGGCCCATATGCAGTTCGCTGACCCATGATTTGATATAAAATTAGATGTGTGCATCAGTTGAGAGATTTGGAACTCCACTGAGAATAGACTTTTTTTTTACACTCCCCTTGTGTCTGTATTCTTCCCACATATATCAAAATTTATTACATTCCTTTCTTTTCTATACTGAATCTTATGCTAGAATTTTATTGTACTCACTGCTAAACCCACCCCGTCTCTCTCACTGCCCTTCAATCCTCCAAATCCCCTTTTTGTCTTGACTTTGTGAGCCTTCTTTTCTTTTTTTGCTGTTCTCTCTTTCTTCACTAATAGTGTAATTACTCATCCTCCCGAACTCAGAAGGAAGTGTTTAGTTTCTCTCTGGAACTCTGGGGTGTTAGAGGGTGACATTATAAAGCTAAAATCACATGCGCACTCAGTCATTCGTTATCCTGATGTCCTATTAGCACCGTAAGGTGACTCATCTTTGAGGGCTCATTTGAAACGAAGCTGACCAGAAAGGAGAGCAGTATCAAAGTAATGTTGGCTTCCCAACTGCATGTGTGTTCCTCCAGTTCGATACACAGCTGCATGCACACACTCGTTATTCCTAAATAATAAATAAATAAATAAATAAATACATACATACATACATACATACATACATACATACATACATACATACATAAATAAACAGAATGAACCATTTAGCCTTGTTGCCATAAACGTGAGTAGAAAATCACCAATTAACTCACTGTGAATTTGACCGTTCAGGTCAGGTTCACATTAGTGAGTTTACTTAATGCAGCACATAGGGCAATGGTTATGGCTATGGGTGACTGATCAGAGGGTTGGCAGTTTAAGATTCAGTACCACAAGCTGCCACTGTTGAGCAAGGCCCTTAAACTTCTCCCTGCTCAGTTGTACAAATTATAGAAAAATGTCACTCTGGATAAGGGCATCTTTGTACAATGTAAATATATACATTCAAATTTACACATATTTAGGAGTTCTAGGATATTCATCCCCCCAAAATTAACACTCCTATGAAAATTTTTTGAATTAGCTTGTTCCTATTATTGACAAATGAGTCCCAATTTTAACACTCTCACTAAGTGCAATGACATTACAAACAAAAGCCTCTCCATACTAATGTTCTAATTTACTAATTGTGTTGTGATCTTAACACACTAAGCTAACTAAACCACCAAACACACATCTGCCAGTATAAGGTGCCCCAGAAGCTCATATTGTTTCACTAATATTCAATATTCATCAGATTTAATCAGTCAAGTCACTGTGAAGGAGGCAAAGAACATATTTTTTTACCGCAAAAATTATCACCTAACAATGTGATACCATCAAATTGCCCACTGGGGTGATGGGTATAAATGTGATTCCTCTTTACATCAGTATAAGTTTTTATTTATGGCATCCAGTACAGAACAGCAAAAATGCATTTGGAAGAGAAACTAAATGTAGATTAGTTAAGACCTTGTCCAATTAAAGAAGGCTACATATTACACAAAAAAGAACAGAACCATAACTTTTTTATTTAAGCTTTGAGGGAAACATTAGAACAGTTCTGTTTATATTTGATTTTCAGGAGAAACACACCATGTGCCCATTGGGCCATTATAGATTTGAAACATTTTTAATGTTAAATAGAAATGCAGCTGCCCATCTGTTTTCATGCATAATAGTTTGCACTGATTTTACTAGGATAATATTACGTATTGTGCAACAGAATACTCTATATAATTTCACTCTAAAGCCATTAATAGATATTATTATTATGACTTTTACGGCTATTCCAAATGAATCTTTTGATATGTACTCACTATGTTGCTGTGCTATATCTATATTTTTTCTAGTGTTTCATGACACACAGTCTCGGCTCTACAAAGCCATATAAGCTTCATGTGCATGTTGGTCACACGAGGATCTGATGCTCAGTATAATATAAAGGTCAGAGGTTAAGGTTCATGTATCTCACTTAGTAGGGAGCCGAGCTCAGAAACACACATTATCTGTGGGTGTAAATCACTGACTGACTCGCTCATCATTTCCTTTGTTGCTTTTTCTTTTTTCCTCTCCTTTTCCTCCTTTAACAGTCTCACTTAAAAAAAATCCAGTCTTCCAGTGTGCTGTGCCCTACAGACCCACACACACACACACACACACACACACACACACACACACACACACACACAAACACCATAGAGTGTTTCCAACCTCTTACCCCTTGCTAATTGTTAGCTATAAACCCATTGAAATAGAAAAGTGTAAAGACCCAGAGAACAGGAAAGCAGAGCGAGAAAGGGAGAGGGGCCCTTTTATAAACACAGTTTGTCTTTAACTTAATTGGGTGACGATCTGTCCTCTCTCTCTCTCCCTCTCTCTCTCTCTCTCTCTCTCTCTGTGTGTGTGTGTGTGTGTGTGTGTGTGTGTGTGTGTGTGTGTGTGTGTGTGTGTGTGTGTGTGTGAAATACATAGATAATATTATTATCAAGTGTGTTGATTATCTGTTGGAAAACCTGCTGGCAAATGACTCAATGACTCAATATGCATAAAATCTTGATAACTTTGTTATCTATAAAAGTGAGTATCAGAATTTTTTTCAAGTTTCTGGATAGTAACACATATCCTTCAGCCAAATGGACAGAAGCCTAATAAATTTGGTTTGTAATCAGATAATGCAAGGTTCCTGCACTGCAGCAGGAATGTTTTCTTTCAATACAATTTTTTTAATTGTTAGAAGTTTATTTTACCTGAGAAACAAGAACGGGTTTTCAAAAGGGCAAATCAATATTTCCGTATATGAAGGCACCATACTTATGTGTAAAGGCAAAGCAAGTAATATTGGAGAAACCACCAAGAGTAACCTAAAATCCAAATGGAAAATCTCAACCCATCCCTTCAGGTTTTCCTCAAGTCATTAGTCCAAAACACATGAACCTTTCTTGGGAAGGCAAGAATAGCACATCTTTGTCATATCGAGCTACCTTATAGTCTCGCTCACTTATAAGCAAACAAGTAACACAATGAATGTAGACAATGAACATGCCTGCCATTAGTTCTCCCAGCTGGTGACTAGCTTGTTAGCTTTAGCAATATTTCTGCAGTATGACTGCCTAGGGCACCACTATGGTGGCATATTAGTTAGCACATCCACCTCACAGCAAGAAGGTTCTGTGTTTGAATCCTGGGCTTGGTGAGAGCTTTTCTGTGGGAAGCTTGAATGTTCTGCCCTTGAAGCTTGCATGGGTTTCCTCCAGGTTCTCTGGTTTTCTCCTACAGTCCAAAGACATGTACATTAAGCTAATTGGCTGTTTCGAATTGCCCCCAGGTGCAAGTGTGGCTGGTTGGATGGCAATGGATTAGCAAGCTGTTCAGGGTTTCCCCCGCCTTCACCCAAATTCAGCTGAAATATAGGCTTCAACCACCTCGCAACCGAAGTAGGATTAAGTGGTTTGGCAAATGAATGAATGAATGAATGAATGAATATGTTTGCCTAGCCTTGTGGAAGGCTCTGGTCATGCACAATGTGTTCACTGGTAGGACTGAATGAAATGTATGGATGGGCTTTTTACAGCCCTGCATGTGCCACAACTGCACTTTTTTTATTATCAGAAATTAGATTTTTTTTTAGTGCTGTTCAATTCAAGAAATTTGAAAGAAAAAAGCCTACTATGCCTTTTATTATGCTTCCCATCCTGAATGGGAGAGGGCTTAAAATGTGAGCATCTGTGGTACACACTCTTTATGTCCCATTTCAACAAGTCATTCCCAGGTTAAGTGGTAATTAGCTAAAGAGTGCAATATCATGATAAATTCAGTACCGTTGAATCACTATTGTGTGATTCCAGTACCAGTACCAGCTACAGTTACGCCAAGAATTTTAGTGACATCACCTGGTTCTTCACCCAAATGTTGTTAATCAGCCAAGACAGCTTTTGTATCTAACACTTGCTTCTTTAGTTTTCTTTAGAACTATAACTAAACTTTATTTGATTTATTATGAATTAATTCATTATTGATGCCAGCATTATGCAAACTGTAAAAAAAAAAAAAAAAAAAAATTCACATGCTAACTTCAAGTGCTACAGACAGACACTGAATATTTAAATGTGAAAAGAAATGCACCTCATAACATAATAAGATATGTACATTCTGGGGAAGAAAATCAATAAAATTATAAAATGACCATTTAACTTTTTAAAATCTATTTTAAAGGTGGCTGTGTGTCATATAGTAGTATATCAAGCTTCTGTTACTTGTTATGTCTAATAAGTAGACATAGCTCCAGTGCAAAGCTAAACAGTAAATATGTTTTGACTAAATGACATTATAGGTTACGGTGGGGTATTGTATGATTTTCAGAGCAGGTCAGTTGAATGGGCTTAAACTGTGCACAGCACATAGGAATGGATCATGATGTAATTTCTTCTCTCATATTGAGCAGCCTATTTAATCTTATCCATGAGAATTTTTTTTCTTTCTAGGCCTATTAATCTTATCCATAAAAAGCCTTGAGAGAAAGCAAACTGCAGAATTAGAGACAGAACAAAAACCAAACAGAGAGCGATATGGAGAGACAAAGAGACACAACAGAGGAAGGAGACACAAGAAGGGGGGGGGGTGCATTCATGTCCATTGATTTTCTTTCTTTCCTTTTTAATTTGTCGAACCACTTATTTTTGCTGGGGCCACAGGGAGGCTGGAGCCTATCTCAGCCGACACTGGGCAAAGGTGGGTTCACCCTGAACAGCTAAAGATGTAGATATTAAGGTCAATAGTGTGGCTCTGCTATTCCCCTGAGGCACAGGATGGAAGCAGTAAGACAGATGCTTGGTTTTCAGTGTATGTCTCAGGGTGTGTCCCGACCCCAATTAAGCAGATGTTGGGGCTTCAGGTCATTGGCTAAAGGTAATGTTCCTTGGATGAAAATGAAGAACACGGGAAGCTACAGCCCAAAAAGATTAGAAAAAGAGTGTAAAAATTACAGAAGAGAGATCATTACAATACAAGAGTAATACTTCTTTAGCACTGAGGAGTTAGGACAGTGTAACTCTAAGACTGTGCCTGGTTCATTCTTTCTACCTAAATCACTCCCATACTCTTCTTTCCAAATGTCTTATTATTAATAATAGTCCTGTCTCTGAAAAGTTAACAGTTCTAGCTTGCTGGAATTCCTAACATGTATTATAGTGAATGAGATCTGGATTGAGGCAGTATGGTGGCACAGTGGTTAGAACATCCGCCTCACAGCAAGAAAGCCTGGGTTCGATTTCCAGTGTTTCTGTCTGGAGTTTGTATGTTCTCCCCGTGCTTGTGTGGGTTTCCTCTTGTGCTCTGGTTTCCTCCCACAGTCCAAAAACATGCACAGTAGACTAATTGGCTCTTCCAAATTGTCCCTAGGTGTGAATGTGAGTGTGAATGGTTGTGCACGTGTTGGCCCTGAGATGGCCTGGTGAGCTGTCCAGGGTGTAGCCCGCCCTCACCTAAGGATTAAGCGGCTTAGAAAATGGATGAATGGATCTGGATTTGCAAAGATGAGAAATCATTACCTAGTACAATTCTGAAATGACAGTCAGTGTCAAAGATCAGCCAAAGTGTCAAAATAGTTGAGGCACTAGAACTCAACACTTTTTGTGAGACCATGTGTGCATGCATACGCAAGACATGTGGTGTGTGTGTGTGTGTGTGTGTGTGTGTGTGTGTGTGTGTGTGTGTGTGTGTGTGTGTGTGTGTGTTTGGCAGAAAATGATTGCGAGACATAACAGATGGGGGCTCTCACTGCTGTGAACTGTGTTAAAAATGTGAAAAATTCATGTCATTAAGATTGATCTGCCTTTGTATGTCACTGTGTGTTTTGCAGATGGACTGTGTTAATTATGTGAAGGTTTTACATCACTTTAACCGAACTCACCTTTATGCCTGTGGGACAGGAGCCTTCCACCCGACATGTGCTTACGTGGAAGTTGGACAGAAGGCGGAGGTGAGTGAATGAGAGAGAGAGAGAGAGAGAGAGAGAGAGAGAGAGAGAGAGAGAGAGAGAGAGAGAGAGAGAGAGAGAGAGAGAGCGAGAGAGAAAGAGAGAGCGAGAGAGAGAGAGAGGGAAATGGCTGCAAGTTGCTGGACCCTGAGAGCTATGAAAAGAACTCAAACTTTCCATTGGAAAACACTTTAATGTGAACTGGAAAATATCAGCCTCTATCTCACCTTCTTTTCTCCCCTTGTTTTTGTTTCTTTTTCCATCTCTCTCAAGGATCATGTGTTTCGATTTGATCAATCTCTGATTGATGATGGAAAAGGGAAAAGCCCATATGACCCACGGCACACTGCCGCTTCTGTTCTGGTTGGTCAGTACATCTGTCAGACTTCCTTACAGCATATAATCATCACCAGTCATGTAACTCTAGTAACATGTGTTCCATTTGGGACATAATTACCTTAGTAGCTCTATCATTTTACACATATTGTCATTTCGAGTGGAAATTTAACCATAAAAGAAGACATCCATCTCATCATGATTATTTATCTATCTAACCTCAGCATGACTAACCTAATAATCAGTAAATAGCTA
The DNA here is from genome assembly GCA_039654325.1 of Tandanus tandanus. Lineage (NCBI taxonomy): Eukaryota > Metazoa > Chordata > Actinopteri > Siluriformes > Plotosidae > Tandanus > Tandanus tandanus. The sequence continues at coordinate 10,605,593 of JBCNYH010000015.1, forward strand.
GTTAGCTAGATGACCTAGGTTAAGTTTTCCTCATTTGCAAGCAGGACAGCAGCTAGAGAGTTGGTTAGAGGTTGTGTTACCTGGTTACCTCCCACAGTCCAAACACACGCACAGTAGGCTTACTGGCTGTTCCAAGTTGCCCCTAGGTGTGAGTGTGGATGGTTGTATGTCTGTTGGCCCTGCAATGGCCTTGCGAGCTGTTTAGGGTTTACCCTGCCCTCGTCCAGAGTTGGCTGAGATAGGCCCCAGCCTCCCCGTGACCCTAATTAGGATTAAGTCGCTTAAAAAATGAATGAATGGATGAACATCTGTGTTTTGAACTACTTTTTTTTTTTTTTTTTTCAAAGATTCATATAAAGGGTACAAATAAGTAACTTAGAGAGTGCTGCCTCTGTTGTACCCTAAAGTTCAACCATATTTGTCAAAACATTAATGGACTGACATGTAATTGACTGCACCATGGGTTCACAAAATGGGTTCTGTGAAGCATATCCAAGCGGTCAATGATTTCAAAATATATTTATAAAAACAAACACAAATTTACAGCTAGACATTTTTAACTAGGAAGTTGCTATAGTGTTATAATCATAGACAGAGTTTTGAAGTGTAAGTGCATTTAAAAGAATGTTTTAAAGAATGCTGCTATTGCTCCTAGGTGATGAGCTGTATTCCGGCGTGGCCACTGATCTAATGGGAAGAGATTTCACGATTTTTCGGAGCCTGGGAGATAAACCCTCCATACGAACCGAACAACATGACTCTCGCTGGCTCAATGGTGTGTTTGGATTCCACAGGATTCCACACTCAATCTGACCTTGAAACGAGTAAAGCTGCCGATACAATAAGGCTTGTCTCAGACATAAGTGTGTTTGTGTGCTCATGTTTTCCAGAGCCCAAGTTCATAGGAGCTTTCGCTGTTCCGGAGAGTGAGAACCCTGATGACGATAAAGTTTTCTTCTTCTTCCGAGAAACTGCTGTCGAAGCTCAAGGTTTTGGCAAGGTCACCTATGCTCGGATTGGCCAGCTGTGCCGGGTAGGCAAGATGATTAGGACTGATTTGATTTAATGGCAGCAAAACCTTTTTTTTTTTTATAAGTTTTGTGAGACCTTGATTATTATGTAAATATTATGCATTGGTGTGTGTTGTAGAATGACATGGGAGGGCAACGTAGTTTAGTGAATAAATGGACAACGTTCTTAAAGACTCGACTTGTCTGCTCTGTACCAGGCAATGATGGCAGTGAAACACACTTTGACGAGCTCAGTAAGGAGGCATATCCAAATTAAACTTAACTTAAACCAGTGTCTTTAGAGCTGGTTTAATGTTCGCATAATTTATTTGATATCATTTTTTAGGGGATGTGTTCTTGCTGCAGACACGAGACAGGAAGAATCCTCTGGTCTACACAGTTTTTTCTACTTCCAGGTGAGAGTTTTGGCAGTTCCTGTGCATAAATTTCTGTATTAGTTAATTGAATTAATGCTTTATATTTTGGCACTTAACATTATACCAGAGAGGGCAGCAAGGTGGTGTTGTGGATAGCACGCCAGCTCACAGCAAGATTTTCCTGGGTTTGAGCTCTGTGCCCAGCAATGGTGTTTCTGGGGTGCTCCAGTTTCCTCACACAGTCTGAAGACATGAACATTAGGCTAATTGATATTGATATTCTGGTTGTGTGTCTGTGTTGGCCCTGTAATGGTCTGGTTCAGGGTGTATCCCGCCTTCGTCCAGAGTCATCTGGGATGGACTCCAGCCTTCCTGCAACACTAATGATACACCCTAAAACCAGACAATCCAAAAGGGTAGCAAAAACTGAATTATATGTTTAGAGTAGTTCAGCTTTCTAAAAAATCCTTGGGTAAAATCTGAAATCCCAGTAAATCCAAATTAACAGTTCACATATTTTGGGCTTATTTTTATCTTGATGTATTACTATACATTCCAGTTAAATTCTAACCAATTTCAGTATAAGTATGTTACCTGTGTTAAGTGTTACTGTGATTAAATTTTTGATACTGACTCAGCAAGGTGTTACTTTTGTCTCCCCTAAGCTGTGTCTTATTATAGTAATGTTTTAAAAACAGTAGGAAGTACTGTACTAATTACCTTTTTTCTATTTATAATAGTTTCATTAATCAGTCCTAACAACCAGCTAAACTCTAAACACTCAACATAATTAAAATAGTGCTTAGGCCATGTATTGAGACTTATCATGTCAGATCCTGTGATTTATAAATGGTTTCTGTGTATTGTATTAATAGTGTGTCTTTCTTTCTCACAGTAGTGTATTCCGTGGATCAGCCGTCTGTTTGTACACTATGAATGACATCCGGAGGGCATTTTTGGGGCCTTTTGCCCATAAAGAAGGACCTAATTACCAGTGGGTACCTTTCCAAGGCAAAGTCCCTTACCCTCGACCAGGCATGGTGAGCTCCTCATTTCACTCAAACATTGTTCAGAGTTTTTATCTTTAATACAAACAGAATGAGCTTGATGTTCCAAACTACAATAAATTACATTTGATTCTGTTTTATACATTTCTTTGATTATTGTTTAGTGTCCTAGTAAGACGTTTGGAAGTTTTGAGTCCACTAAAGGCTTTCCAGATAATGTGATCCAGTTCGCACGTCATCACCCATTGATGTATAACCCAGTAACGCCGCTCAGTGGACGTCCGCTCTTTGTACGTACAGGAATGCCCTACAGTTTCACACAGATCGCTGTGGATCGAGTTAATGCTGCGGACGGTCACTATGACGTCATGTTCATCGGAACAGGTCAACACCTTTTCATAGAATTCTTATAGAGAGGAAAGGTTTACTATTCACCCATGCTTTATCTATACCACATATCCATCAGGATCAGAGGGGAGGTTGATAAGCTATGGCAGGGTTAAAACAGATATGAACCACCATCCACACTTAACAGTAGCTATCCATCTCTTTGGGCAAATAAAACAAAAAAATGCAACTTTTTACCAAGAGATTGAAAAGATCTGTAGACTTTACTGTGGTAGAACCCATCACTTTGCAACTGTGGTAAAAATGCTGACACTAAAAACTTCTTCCATTTCAGTTAAATAATATAAATTCCCCTTATAAAAAGTTTCACCATGTAAATTTTTTGACTTGAGTTACGTCCACTCTAAGTGTGTACATCAGAAAACACATACTTGTTTCTGCGTCCTTCCTACCAACCTGAAACAGCTACTTTTCAGAAACGCTCTCCTAGGTGCATGCATTATATTTATTTATTTATTTATTGTCTTCGAAAGCATAATCAAACAAGTGGAATGCTAAGATTGGTGAAACTTGCAGTATAATACAGTGACTGACCAAATTTGCAGGAAAAAAATGCAGTGATTGGTTTGAAGTGTAAGGTTGCCCTGAATGCATGAGGACTAGACAAAGTCACCTGAATTCCTGGAGAATTCCTGGAGGGACTGCTGTACATTATATGCAGTTCCCACCATACAAGGTCTTGGGGACATTGTTATAATAGAAATGAAATCATGTTAGACAAAGCACTTTAACACAAATGTTGCAGCTGGAACAGCTGCATAAAAACCTGATATACAGTAAAAAATTATTTATTATGTTCTTACCTATTACTAAGCATTTCTGTGAATTATACTCTGCATTTATCTTACAGTGTAGATTTAGAGTTCCCATGCCATCTTATTGCTATTTACTGTACCTACTGTAGTTACATTGCTATGTGTTTTAAACAATATGCCAAGTTTTAAGAAAATTCAAATGTTCTTTTGCATACCACTGTGCCTGTAGTACTGTATTTTATGAATCTTTAATCCTTTTCAGATATTGGCACCATTTTGAAGGTGATCTCTGTGCCCAAAGGAAGCTGGAGTAACACAGAGCTGTTGCTGGAGGAGCTGCAAGTCTTCAAGGTGTGTGTGACTTCAGTTGTGTGTGTTTGAATTTTACATTAAAAAAAAAAAGTTTTGAAAGCATGGAATATTATCAAATATCAAAGTATGTACAATCAAACCCATATTTATGTCTTTTTCGCTACAGGACTCTTCATCCATCATCAACATGCAGATCTCCTCTAAACGAGTAAGTCACGTTTATCTGTTGCAACAGCTCTGAAATTAGTTATAGCAGTTCATCAGGTATCTGCTGAGACCTTCCATAGTAGTTGACCTCTGATCCTAATAAAGATGTCTAAGCTAAGGTTTCTGTTGGCGCTTCATGATGAACGTCATGTCTTCACTTACACGCTGCTCAGTGGCTGTGCTTGAATAGCGTATGAATAATGTTAGTTCAAAGTGAGCTATAAACTCTTGGTTCACTATATAATTTTTCACTATGACAGCAACATGATAAGATCATCCGAAAAAATGTTAATTTAATGCAGGACTATATTTCATTTAATAAACAGAGCAGGAAATGACATTGCTTAAGATTTGAGATAAAATATGTAGTTAAAATCTAATAATGTGTCTAGCTTATTAAATTTCCCCAGCAGAATGTCCTTGTGTGTCTTTATAATTTAGCAGTTAGTTTGACCATCTCTCTCTCTCTCTCTCTCTCTCTCTCTCTCTCTCTCTCTCTCTCTCTCTCTCCCTCCCTCTGTCTACAGCAACAGCTGTATGTAGGTTCTGACACAGGGGTGGCACAGGTGCCACTGCATCGCTGCAGCATGTATGGTAAAGCGTGTGCTGAGTGTTGCCTAGCCCGAGACCCCTATTGTGCCTGGGATGGACACACATGTACACGCTACCTGCCTAACACCAAAAGGTACCCCCTCATTACTGATGCTGCACTTCTCCATCATGTCCTGAATACTCATTACATCACTATTGTGGTTTTAGGCCATCCTCTGCAATCCTTGTGTGTGTATGTGTTTGTGTGTTCATACATTTAGGCGCTTCCGTCGCCAAGACGTGAGGAATGGCGATCCTAACACTCTCTGTTCAGGAGGTTAGTTTGCACCTCTAGGGGGCGATATCACACTACAGTTCAGTACTTTTCAACGTTGGTATCAGACACACAGTGCCTTAAGTTCTTGTTTAAGTTCGTAAGAAAAGATTCTGAGATATTGAACCTACCGATTAAATTTGAGAATTGAAGAAGCTGAGTTTTATTAACTTTCAGTGCAATAGGAGGACCTTGCTTGCCTATCAAACAAGGGGGTTGGTCTTAAACATCTGGGTATGGTATGCCTAAAAAAAGTTGAGTGAGCAACCCTTATTTTAAACTAGTATGTTCTAAACACTGCACTGACTTTTAAAAAGAAACACCACTAACCTTTCATAAGGCTAGCAATGCCTCATACAGAGTTATGTGTCCAGCTAGTGTCCAGCCTGTTACACAGTTAAGCCAGTTGTTAGAGCACAGTGCTCTTGTTAGCCAGGATACTTGTTCATACAGCAAGATTAAACTGTACAACAAAATGTACAGCTCACTAGTAATTTGCTTAACCGGAGACTCAATCAGGTACGAATAGATGTCCAGGTAGGTTCCCTCTGGGTTTATTGCACCACTGAAAGACTAAAGGGACCGAAAAAAGGTCATTAATTTGGATGTATCTTGCATGTTCTATGGCTACACTGCGGACATACATTCACACAAATAGGGTCACACTCTAATATTTTCTGGAGCACCTTTAACCTTGATTACAGGGCCTAATTACCATGGCATTGTTTTGACAAACTTAAGCAACATCACAACATTTATTTTCATCCAGAGTTGGGTTTATTTTTCACCTACATCTTGAATTGATCATGAGAAAAGAAAAAGACAATTGATGGGGTCACACCATCAGTACATTCAGGTCAATAGTCTTCATATAATTTTAAATTATTGTCACGTAATGTTGCCGAGCCTTGACCTGACCATCTGAAGTAACAGTGCCATGGTGATTTCATGCTGTAATTAAACTGAAGGTCCAGCAAAATATTACTTTTTTAATATTTTTTATAAAGTGTTACTTTTTTTCGACCGGTCAGTGTATGTTCACTTTTCATAGAGTTTTTTTGTCATTTATAAATCCTAAATTAATTTAATTCTTGAGATTCTTTATTGTTTTTGTGTATTTACTGACACTTAACATTAAATTCTATGGTGAGTGTCATTTGATTTTCCCCAGCATTGGGTGGGGAGATGTGCTGGCTTGATGAATCTTTTTACTTAACTATTTAAATAACGGAGTATCAATAGGAAACACTGCATCATCACTTCTACAATTTTATAGAAGAATTTTAGTATACTTAAAGAAAATGTATGTAACACTTGTCTTTGCAGTTCAGTCAGTAAAATAATTCACTATTCAAAAGTTACTTGCTTTAAATGAGCAAAAAATTCCACCCAGCTATGGGAAACATTTTGGAGTTTGATGAAAGGTTATGAGACAGGATGTCAGAGCTCCTACCAGTTTTCACACCCATTCATTCATTCAATCAGACTGTATCTACTAGCCAAAAGCAATGGGGGTGGGCTTGTCAGTTCATTTGAAGTCCAAATTCCATTAGAAATGGAAGTATAACTCGCATATGGCCTGTTGGCCAATTTCATTCATTCTGAAAAAGAAAGAAAAAGAAATGTTAGTGGAGAGCAAAGACTAGGAGTAAATGACTGTTTTTAATGGAGATAAGCCAGTACAAGAAGTTGTTGCAGCCAGGAAATAATACAATTTACATCACACTAATGATGAAAAATGGGGTCAAGTTAGAGAATACTAGGAAAAAATATGTATGCAGCAGAGATAGGCCAGTAAGAGTGAACCAAGGTTATTGCTCCTAAACATTAAAAATAGTTTATTAGTTTAATTTCACATAAATAGTGCCGTACTGAAGTCTTTATTTATCCTTTATTGTATTTAGACTAAATCAAAGTTTAATATTACAATAACTGAATAAACTAATCTAAAGTTTGTTGCCTCTTTGAGGCAGAAACTGAGTTTAACATCACTACTTTATATTGTACCATGTAGACCACCAGAAGCAGCGTGTTCTGGAGAAAAAACTGTATGCAGTGGAGGGCAGTAGCTCATTCCTGGAGTGCATCCCCAAATCACTGCAGGCTCAGGTCACATGGACATCTCAGAGACACCCCAACAATGCTCGAGAAGAGGTGAGAGAGGGGGAATAAAGAAGGGTATGGAGAGAGGCGCCATAGTGATGGTGAAACAGCTGATTTTAGAAGAAATTTCTAAATAAGTTAGTCATGCAGTCAACTATTTTGTTTACTCCTTTAGCCTTGATTACAGCATGTAACTGCCATGGCATCGTTGCTTCACTTGGTCAGTACAAGGCACAGCAACATTATGTTGCAATAAAAGGAAGTCAGCTGATGACCTGAATGTACTAAGTTACCAGGTTATCCTATCAGTGGATTTTTTCTTTCCTGATGTCATGGATATAAAATTGGGCCTTGAATAGTGTGAGAGTGGTTTAGGGAGCATGAGGAATCGTTTTCACATATGATCAGGCACCACAGAGCCCTGATCTTAACCATATTTAAAGTCTTTAAGATGTGCTGGAGAAGACTTTATGGAATAATTAGATTTTTCCATCATCAATTCAAGATGGTGAAAAATGATCCCAGATCTGAATGAAAATAAATGTTGTAATGCTGCTTAAGTTTGTCGACACAATAAAATGGCAATTACATGCTGTAATGAAGGCTAAAGGCGGTCCAACAAAATATTAGAGTACAGGACTTTTTTTTCCCCAGGCGGTGTATGTGAAAAGAGCAAAACATGGGTGAGGGGTAGAAAAGGAGGAAAGATGCGACAGTGTTAATAAGAAAAGATAAATGAGCTTTTTTGTTTTAATTAACAATCTTTAACACTGTCAAGATAATTACACTTATACATGAAGCAAGTCTAATTTTCCATTATGTGTTTGTGGTCTCAGGTCCGTCTGGATGATCGCGTGCTTCAGACAAATCGTGGCTTGTTGTTGAGGCGAGTGTTGCGCAGAGATGGTGGTGTGTATCAATGTCATGCGATGGAGCATGGATTTACCCAAACAGTGCTCCGCATCACACTAGAGGTCGTCCCCACTACAGGCCCAGCACACAGCCAAGGACAGAGCCCTGCCCAGAGCCAAGCACAGTCCATCCGTCAGAAGCTGTGGTACAGAGACTTCATGCAGTTGGTCGATCACCCAAATCTGAACACCGTCGACCAGATTTGCGAGCAGGTTTGGTCACGCAAGCACAGCCAATCAGAAAAAGCCATGGCAGATGCAGCCAATGAGTCTCCACCTATTGATCCTCTGCACTCCACCCACAAAAAGTGGAAGCATCTGAAGGAGGTGAGGAAGGGGAGAAACCGTAGAACACATGATGGAAAAGCTGCACCTCGAGCGCCTCGGAGTGCGGGAGAGTAATGAGGGATGGAAGAGAGAAAGAGAGAGACAGAGAAAGAAAGAGAGATCACTGGAGTTGGACAAAACTGCACATCATTGCATTTAGTGACTATTTATCAAATAACACAAACAAGCTTTACATTAGAAATTCACAGCATTTCTTCCCATACTGTACTATTTACCACACAACATTGCCTTACTGCACTGCTGCCCCATTAAACCCCAAGCTCTGTACCCCAAAACAACTCACACTTTCCCTTATATACCTCCCCAAATCTACCATGTCTACCACCCTTTACACACTCTTCTGCCCTGGTACATTATTTTAATGCCAATACACAGTAGTGCTCTCAGCACTAATGGTGTGTTCCATTTGCCTTGAAAGTCACAGCTGGGAATGATATCACAACTGGCATCAACTCAAGAATAGATGTAAGAAAATCAATACCAGCAATTTGTAGCCAGGTTAGACATTGTTAGCAATACATTCTGTGAATTTTATGCATATAAACACTGTAGCAACATTTACAACTTGGACTTAATTGTGTGTACACAACTACAGCAGAAGTTCTAATAAACAGCATACTACTTCTGACTGGGCATTCAGAAATCTCAACTTCTCAGTACAAGTGGAACACACCATAATTTCATTTCTAATTTTAAGCCCCAAATTCCACACCTTGAACACTTTTGGTTCATTGACCTTTTCTAGATTGAAAAAAAGGCAGTATATCTCCTTATAGCAGACTTTATTTTACACATTTTAATTCTGCATCAATTTTATTCTAACTACAAAAAAAATTTAATTGTCCTGTTAGCTAAAGCTCAGTATGCATTTCCACTTCCCATCATTTATGAGAAAATAATACTTTAATACATAGATAATAATACTGGTAATAATAATTTTTATGTCCATGACAGTATAGCATTATAGGATTCTTAATATTCAAATATACTCCATTCATTCCCTCGCCACTCTCTATACACTCCATTTATACCCTTGCCACACTGTATACACTCCATTCATTCCATCGTTACTCTCTATACACTCTCTATACACTCCATTCATACCCTCGCCACTCTCCATACACTCCATCCATACCCTCGCCACTCTCTATTCACTCCATTCATATCCGTGCCACCTGCCCTACACTCTCTATACACTCCATTCATACCCTCACCACTCACTATACACTCCATTTATACCTTCGCCACTCTCCATACACTCCATCCATACCCTCGCCACTCTCTATTCACTCCATTCATATCCGTGCCACCTGCCCTACACTCTCTATACACTCCATTCATACCCTCACCACTCACTATACACTCCATTTATACCTTCGCCACTATCCATACACTCCATCCATACCCTCGCCACTCTCTATTCACTCCATTCATATCCGCGCCACCTGCCCTACACTCTCTATACACTCCATTCATACCCTCACCACTCACTATACACTCCATTTATACCTTCGCCA